>JAFBJT010007878.1:149033-176118 GCA_016785325.1 Chascanopsetta lugubris
GAGTCACAGAGAGGATGGGGTGGCGGGGTGGGGGGCGGGGGGGGGGGTGGGGGGCGGGGTGGATTATCTGCGCTATACTGACAGATAATGGCACCGGCTTTGATGGAATTGTATACTGATGCATGCCTGTTTGAGACGAGGCAAACAAGGATTATGATCTTTGATTTCACTTGTAGGAGGTTGATGTTGGGAGCTGCAGTGAGGGAGGGAGGGGGAGGGGGGCGGGGGGCTGAGTGTTTACACACAAGCAAACTTACATTGTTTTAATTGGGTCTTTCGAGTTGAATGGTCTAATTCATGAGGAATCACTTTAAAGGACATGCAAATTCACCTCTAGATTTCACTAAATAAACCTTTTCTTGAATTGATAGCTTTTAATTACATTGAAGGCCACACAAAGATATTTATTCACTGGCAATCTGACTTGACAATCAAATAATATACAGAAACAGCTACGTTATATCAGTTTACTCTAGAATATCTGTGGATCGATTTATGGCGTCAGGTCCATTAACGGTGGAGTCTCAGTGCTTCCGATGATGCTGACACGATGATGGACATCCCCGAGGATCAGCCCTTTGACTTTGAGCTGCATTGATTGGTTAAGACGGCTGAGAAACAGGAGAGGGGAGTAATCCTGTGCTGCTGTTCTCTGACACGGCCCTCGCGGGTCCGGCGCATGTTTGCATACATGACCTTCATCTTTGGAAGTCTACGAATATATATTTAACGAAACGCACGCAGCTCTTTGGCAACAGGCCACCATCACCTCCACGCTGCTGTGCGACGGGCAGGTGGAGGACTCGCTGTCGTCGCCGTCGGAGTGGTGCTGATGCTGCAGCGACACAGATTTATCCCTCTGTCACTTGACTAAGCCGCTCCCACTGACCCATATAGGGGTGTTTCCATCACAAAGCCCTGGGGGAGCATCAGCATGTGATTATCAGCTGAGGCTGTTTCATACCGCAATCAGTGCCTGGCAGCTTTGATTCACTCTGAAACATCAAACTGGAAGTGGATGGATGATGAAAACACCGTTGTGCCGAGCTGTCGTTGGTTTATGGGTGTATGAAAAGAAAACTGGAGTTTATGTGCATGTATGTGCGTGTTTGTGTGAGGCCAGGCTCAGTGAACTGGATGGAATGCCTCTTATTCTCTAGCCCAGTGAGTTTCATCCTGCTCTAAGTGGCCTAATACAATGCTTTAAGTCCTTATTCCCAGTTATTTGCAGATCCAGCATAATCCCGGATTACATGGAGCACATAAGCAATAGATGGACTGACAAGATTAGATTATTAGTGGTCAGCAGCACTGTGGTCTTTAGGTAGTGAAACCTGGTGGGCAGCTAGTAGTTAAACGTTATCTCTGAGATGATCTCTGCTCTCAAACTGGCTCCAGGTTAGAGGTGCAGTGCGTAGGATTTACTGACATCCAGTGACTGGCGTGCATTTTGCATCTTGATATTCTCACGCTTCCAAAGCATGCAGGAGAAATTGTGGTGTCCCATCATCGCAATGAAAACATGATATATCACCAACTGTGCAAGACTGAATAGGAAGAACGTCTTAGTGCTTGTCATAGTTACCCATAGATGATACCATGGTTCAGCTGGGTGAAAAGCAAGATGGTGGCAAACACTGTGTTTCTTAATACCACCTCATCCCTGCTCAGATACACCCTGGTCACTCTGCGTCTCTTGCAGTCGTCTTCATCCAGCGTCCTGCACCAGCAGAGCCGAGAGTTTTCTCCATCCGTCCAATCTCCGAGCAGATCAGTTCAAAGAGCGCTCTAATTATAAAGATGCTCGGGGGCACGAGGGAAGGGGGGGTTGCAGCCGCAGCGGCACACTGCTCAAAATTTGCACAAAGTACTGGTGATAACGGAGCCGTTTCCTCCTGCAGCTCTCTACCGCTGTTTTTACATTTTCACTTTTTAGTGATAAACCTTGACAGTCGGAGGGAAGTCAGCACTTGTCAGGTGCTGTTGAATGTGAACGTGCATATTTTGTATTCGTTTATTTGACTCTTCAATGTACAGGACACACATCACTCTCCTCACAGCCGCAGCCACTCTTAGCCCCCCCCCCCCCCCCCCCCCCCCCCCCCCCCCCCCCCCCCCCCCCCCCGCCACTTCCGCCCCCCCCCCCCCCCCCCCGTCCTGCTAAATCCAAGCCTGACTGTGTCTGAAATTACCCACTTATTCACTACAAGGGAATTCTAGTGAAGTCAACAGTGACTGTTTGCTTCACCCTGATAAGTGTAAGTACTAATCACATTAAATGTGCAGTATGTAGAGTCAGTGATTGAGTTGAGGTGAGGATGCATTATAAGAACCGGTGACAGTGTTGCAGGCGGGGCCAAGTTATTTCCAATTAAAGCTGCTCACTAGCGCATAAAGAAGTATCAGTATTTGTACTTTGGTGTTGTGAGATTTATATGGGATGCGTAGCACTATGTGACCAACAGATGGATTGTAGTGCCACTGTTTGGCCACTAGGTCTGTTCTCAAATCTTAAGGACTCATTCTGGGCTAATGACAACATCAATTTGTACACTGCAAAAAAAAAAAAGATCCCGCCTAAAGTATCTCTTTGAATTTTAAATACTCTGTACTCCTCTCCGTCCCTGCAGGGCTCCACAGCTCTTACACCGGCCACGTGGGGCAAATCGACCCCGAGCTGAGGGCAGCGCTGTCTCCAGACTGCCACATGACGCCCGTTTTCGACGAGCGCTCCTTCCACAGCCCGCTATACCACAGCCCCACCCACGATCCCCAGAGCACCCTCTACAGGACAGGGACAGGTACTGCACACACGAGCTTTTCCGATCCAATTCTCTCCACCTCAGAGGATTTATTATTCCTCCAAAATCTGGGGTGGAAATCAAGAGGCAGAGAAACAGGATGTTATCATCTCTCCCTGAGGTCATAACTTAATTAGGCTGAAACCTTTCATGTAGTCTGCTGCCTCTTAATTGAAGCCCTTGCAGAATAATTTCAAACTGAAAGCTCGGCGGGCTTTGATATTTGAGGATCTGAGCAGTCATTTTAGTTTCGTTTAGTTGAGATTTAAATGGGTGTTTGTGTGAGAAACAGATTAAAAGGCCTTTAATGACTCCTCACGTGCTCTGACTTTGCCTGTTTGGATGACACTGTGTGGGTTTAGTCTCAGATGAATCACTTCCTGGTTTCCCTCCCTCAGGCATGGGGACGCTCCCTCGGGCCACAAGCCATTGTGGCACGCTGCCATACCAAAGAAGCAGCTACGGGCTGAGCGCTGCAGCTCTGTACGTTGACTCCTACCGGGGCTCCGGCGAGCCTGCATACTCGCACCGCCACTCGGGGCTGATGGACCGGGTCGGTACTCGCACCCCGTCCATCGAGAGCATACACAAGGACCCGAGGTACTCACAGAAGTACTCATCCACAGCTTCTATTTATGCGTAGTTGTTTGAATGAGGTAGAAATGTATATAAGCTCTCCCAAATCGTACACACTGCACCTTTAACACCATGAACACCAACTCTCTCTGATCAGGGAGTTTGCCTGGCGTGACCCCGAGCTGCCGGAGGTCATCCACATGCTGCAGCATCACTTCCCCTCCGTCCAGGCCAACGCCGCCGCCTACCTGCAGCACCTGTGCTACGGAGACAACAGGGTCAAGGTGGAGGTAAGGTGACCGCACACTCAGGGGGCGGCTGCCGGGGTAAAAATAACAAGATGGACGTCACGGACATGACTCACTCCTCAGGTGGAAGGAAGAGCAGCCAATTTAGGACAGTGTGACTAAAGGCTGCAGCCATAGTGAGACTTGATTTAATCTGAATATTCCAATTATTTCTCATTTGCAATGATTTTTTCTTCAGTATTTATTGGAAATAGCTGTTGAAAAAAGTGCATTTTTAGTATCCGCCTGAGAGATTTTCTGATTTTTATCAACAAATATTATATATTGCTCAGTTGTTGTTGGAAGATATAGTATTCAAATGCTAAAACAAAAAACTTAATGAATACTTTGATTGATGTGATTGATTTGACTGGTTGATGTGCAGGTGATTAACGTTTCCTCAGACGTCTCCTGTCGTGTCTGTCTCTAACATCTTCTCGTGCTTTGGCTTTTTTTCGTATATGTTTTCTGTGTCTGCTCTTTGCTGCCAAACTCGCAGCCAAACGCCATCTGTTCCAACAAATGTAAAGTGACGCTGGAGCCAAATGTGCCGATGCTCTGTCACACTGAAAAGCCTCCTGCTCTCCCTCTCCCTCCCTCCCTCTCTCTCTCTCTCTCTCTCTCTCTCTCTCTCTGTGTCTCTGTCTCTCGCCCGCTCTCGCCTGGCTTCCTGTGCAGTAAATAAGCAGCAGCACGAAGGTGCAGCGTCAGTGCAGAATCAGTTGAGTTGCCATCGGGCTTCTTTGATGATGAGCTTTAAATTGGCCCTGGTAGCAGCCTGGACACTCGCATGCTCAGTTAGCCAGGAGCGAATGTTTGCAGTGACGGTTTGAAGATGGAATCAAAGGGAGACGGCGAGAGTCTGCTGCTCTCCTGAGACACGATTATTTTGGAGATGACACAGGAAGAGTTTTTGAACATGCCTCAGTGACACTGTGTGCGCAGGTTTCTTTTTCTCTTTGTAAAGAAATTGACAAAAAACTTTTCTGGTCTCCTGAAAAACTTCATAAAGACAGGTTTGACCTTCAACTGCCTTCTATTAACTATAAATAGATATTTGTATTGTAATTAGCAGATTTTTTTTTATCAAAACATTTCAAATCTCAACAAAATATGCTTGGGCCACAATTTCAACCATCAGTAAAAACGTAATGTATTCACTGATTAAGATATTATGTGTTTATTAAACTACACTGATGAATGTAGAACATGTATTCATATGGGTGCAGCATTATAGATACAAAATGAATAAAGCAAATATTTAACAAATATAGGGAAGTAAAAAAGTTAAAATCTAAAAAGATTTTAAAATTATAATTTACATTTATAGAAAGATACATTAAGTATTATTTGAGTAAATACGACCCACAATGGCAAATATTTTAGCAATCAAAAATATATTTTAAAAAAATTCTCAGCATTCATGTGAAGTATTGGCATGTATTTATCTGTTAGTGATCAGTGACCCTCGGTGAGCCCTTTGGACCCTGAAGGTGACCCCCTGTGGATGCAGCAGCGTCCCTCGTTCTGTCATTTGCAGGACTGACACTTATCCCTCTGAACGTGAACGACATAAATCCTGAAGTGACTCATGCAGCAAAATACATTCTGTCTTTTTTCTCTTTTCCTGTTTCCTTGGCTTGATTAAATTTGCTACTCTGTGATGTGAAATTGGAGGAGGGATCATGTTCTGCTTAGCGTGTCAACATGTCCTGCTGAGACGTTTTGTCTCCAAAGCTCCTCTCTGAGCGTCTGACATGAAAATGCTGCACTGAGGCTAGAAAAAGGTGGGACACAGGAAAAAATGCATTCCTGAATTATTATGATGATGACAGGAGGCTATTAAATCACCTAAAATGCAGATTTTATTTTAATCTCTCATTATTGTATTTGCCTGGGGCCACACCCACCTGTGATGTCACCCTGGAGTACACTGTGACCTATTAAACCTGGATGCACCCAAAAACCCCAGCATGTTCATTTGCTCCTCAGTGGGTCATTTTTTATTCCATTTATCAACAGCAGATGGCAGAGAAACACGGCTCAGAGGATTTTGTTGTATACAGGAAGTGACCTCTGTGAGAGGCAGTTTAACCACAGGCTCTGTGGTGGCTCATGACTCAATCTAGTGGTTAAGAAGTGGTATTACAGGGTTGGCAGATTCTTCTTTATCATTTGACTTCTCATCCATCGGTCCACAGGTGTGTCACCTCGGCGGGATCCAGCACCTCATCGACCTGCTGGACCACAAGGCATCGGAGGTCCAGAGGAGCGCCTGCGGGGCCTTGAGGAACCTGGTTTATGGCAAAGCCACCGACAACAACAAGGTGGCGCTGAGGAACTGCGGTGGCGTGCCAGCGCTGCTGAGGCTCCTGAGGAAAACGACGGATAACGAAGTTCGAGAACTGGTCACTGGTACGTAGGAGTCAGTGGTGCATATCATGCCTCGGGCACAACCATGCTCATACTGAGAAAAAGTATGTTGGAAAGATTATCTGGGTCAAACTCTTTCATCTGATTTTCCAATGCAGTTTCTACTTCCTGGTAACCATTCTACAAACATGCTGCAATCCTCATTTATGTGATCCAGGTTTTGCTTGAAATCTTTGCCTGAAGCCGTTACCATGGCAACGTTTAACATCTGAATTTAGAAAAGTTTGTATCGAAAGCCACACTCATAAACGATCATAATCCCTTCCTGGACGAGTAAACTCAGGTGAAATATTGCGTGTGGGCGTTAGCCAGTTTTTGTTGTGGGAGCCGTCTGACTGACTGACCGGCTGCCAGCGCATTAATCCCACTATCGGCTGTTCAGTGGGAGGTGAGAGTGGCGGTGGCTCAAACACTCGGCGTGTTGTGTTGACGGAGCCGATCTCGGGACAGATGCTCAGACGCTGCGCTTTAGAAACAGGACGTCGGCGGAGTGTGTAGCCCGGCGTTCTGTTTAAACCAGGAGACACGAAGCTGTGAGCAAAACACGGGAGAGGCCTCCTGCTGTGATCAAGCTGTGGGAACATTTCTGTCAATATAGATCTAAAACTGCAATTTGCTCTTGGATGCCCAGAGTGTACAATTCCATTTCAATTATTACGTAGGTGTATGATCACCTGAATGAACAGTTTTCATTAGTCCATCAGCTGCAGCATACACCTTCATCACTAGATGGCCTTAGAGCCGAGGCGCTGATTGTAGTCCTCAAATCGACAAACTCCTCCTCCCCCTGCAGGTGTCCTGTGGAACCTCTCCTCGTGCGACGCGGTGAAAATGACCATCATCCGCGACGCCCTGACCACGCTGACCAACACGGTCGTCATCCCTCACTCGGGCTGGAGCAGCGTCTCGCACCGCGAGGACCACAAGGTCAAGTTCCAGTCGTCCCTGCTGCTGCGAAACACCACCGGCTGCCTCAGGTGAGGAATCAGTCACTTGTTTGTACTTTAAGTTCAGTTCTGCTGTTATTGTTGTGATTTATCAACATAAATAAGTGTGTTCATGCAAATTCATCTAGGCCCTGCTTCACATTACACACATTACACAGCTCTTTACAGTCAGATCAGTCCCACATATACATCCATTCTCATTTCTTATCCCAAACTGATTGAACACAGTGTTTTGCTTCCTGAGCCCGTTGTGTTACCAGCCGTGGCCGAGCTCATTAAATCCATACTCGCTTTTGAAATGCAAGGGCAACTTCTGGATTTATTAGTCGTCCACGCTGCTGTTTTCCTCTCTGCTTTTTCATCTTGCTTGACTCTGTAACATCGTGCCACATCATCACGCTTCTGTAATCCATCAATGGGAGCCTCCATAATGGAGACCTCCTGCAGGCGTGAAGTGTTCAGTATGGATCTGATCACACAGGCAAATACCAGCAGAGTGTTGTCTGCATCCTGAAAGTCCAATTGTGGTCCAACAGTGTAGTGTATAATCATTTTGGACTGTTAAAGCTGAATACACATGTGAAAGCATCCACTGGGGGGCGCCAGAGCAACAGAGTGAATGGAATTTTTCAATTACTGAATTTTTCAGTAATGTGTTGATTATCTTTTTTTAATGTCAGTTATTATTGCTTGCAAGATAATGCCAATTGGAGCTTGAATACAGTGAACCAGGCAGTGATGCTCCGCTCTGATTGGCCCATAGCTCTGATGAGTCACATACTGGGACCACCGTTGTCATGACAAAGTCGTCATCATCATCATCTCTTTCCTGTGAGCCGAGGCAGCTTTAAATGACTCTAAACAACATGTGTGTGCACAGGAGCCTTCAGGGTTTCTTAGTGACCCCCCCCCCCCCCCCCCCCCCCCCCCCCCCCCCCCCTCTTCCCCCCACCACTACCATTACCACCACCACAGAGGCTGTAGATTGATGGTCGAGAAATGCATTGTGGGAACTCTGTGCTGTTGTGCTGTCCTCTCATGTCAGCTCTCCATTAGCAGCAGCTCAGGGCTCCTATTGGAGGACGGGCTCCCTCCTTTACTGTAACCAGGCAGGTTTGCAGCCACCCTGTGGGGGAATCTACACACTGCACCTCAAGTCTCTATTGTAAATGTGTGCTTGCATGTGTGTGCATGTGTGTGCACGTGTGTGCGGGTATGTGTGTGTGTGTGTGTGTGTGTGTGTGTGTGTGTGTGTGAGGAACCTGAGCTCAGCAGGGGAGGAGGCAAGGAGTCAGCTGCGTTGCTGCGAAGGTCTGGTCGACTCACTGCTCCATGTCCTCAGAGCCTGCGTCAACACCTCCGACTATGACAGCAAGGTGCTGCACAAACACACACAACCACACACACACACACACACACACACATTTTGAACCATTCCATAACTAAACAATTCCATTATATTGTTTCACATAATTCTTCCACTTAAGCTATTTTACCAAGCAAATACTAAATAAGTACATTTGGGTACATTTGAAAAGAACCAGTAAAAATAAAAATGTATGTTATTACATTTTAAAACAGCTGTAATCAGCTCTGATACTTAAATAAAAAAGTAGTGTGATTACAGCTACAGTGTTTGAGTCCGGTAGACCAGTACATGCATGTAATTTCCCACCCTCTAGCGCCACCCTCAGGCTCAATCTTGCCTCCTCCCATTTTTCCATCAGATCGTGGAGAACAGTATCTGCACCCTGAGGAACCTCTCGTACCGGCTGGAGGTGGAGATGCCCTCCTCTCGTCTCCTTAGCAACCAGGAGCTCGACACCCTCCTGGGCCTCTCCTTCTCAGGCAAGGAGCTGGACTACCTCTGCTGGGGCAAGAGGCGGCGGGGGAGGAAGCGCGGCGGCTGGCATGACGACAAGGTGAGGGTGGGGGAGCGCTCTCCATGGAGACGTTTCCTTGGGCCTTGACAGTGTTTGTCGTAACCGGGACTCTTGTTGCAGTGGGACGACGTGGGCTCCATCCCAGGTTTCTCCCAACCCCTGAGGGGAGCCGAGCTGCTGTGGCACCCGATGGTGGTGAAGCCATACCTCAACCTGCTGGCCGAAAGCTCCAACCCTGCCACACTAGAGGGCGCCGCCGGGTCATTGCAGAACCTCTCCGCTGGAAACTGGAAAGTATGGAGCCTCAGTATTTACAGTAGTACAATTATGTTTTCAACAATGTGATTTATTGACTTATTAATTTTATTTTATTTCATTTTCAACAATAACTACAACTGTTCTGACGTTTAAGTTGTGTGTGTGTGTGTGTGTGTGTGTGTGTGTGTGTGTGTGTGTGTGTGTGTGTGTGTGTGTGTAGTTTTCAGCGTACATCCGAGCGGCGGTGCGTAAAGAGAAAGGTCTGCCCATCCTGGTGGAGCTGCTGCGAATGGACAATGACCGGGTGGTCTGCTCCGTCGCCACAGCGCTCCGCAACATGGCGCTGGACAGCCGCAACAAGGAGCTGATAGGTCAAAACACACATACACACACACACACACACACACACACACACACACACACACACACACACACACACACACACACACACACACATTCACACGCTCAGTCAACAGATTGATCCCAGCTCCTCTGAGAAGCTGTGAAAAGACCATCTTCACACTTCAACAGCTTGTTGGAAACAGGTTTTCATATCAGAGCCCAGAATGACACTATGTCTTTTCATATAAACACCCTCCAGTTTGTCAATGGTAGCACATTGCCTCCTTGTGGACAACTGGTGGCATTGTCTCAGCAACTGGTGCTGTCCATGGTGCTGAAAATCCATTTTTCTTAGTATGGACATGTTTGTGAGACTTTTCAGTTTGTAGCTGTTTTAGAATTCCTCTATATGAGTGTAGACATTGTTTATAGGTTTATAAAACTATGAGCTGCAAAGGTTTCGGGTCGACACTGAATTTATAATGAGCTAAACATGAGTGCTATTCTCATCATTTAAATAACTCAGGGAGTATGCACAGTGTGCTTTTAGACACAACTTGTGGTTCAATGACAATAAATTCTAAATGTAATTTGCAATTTAATATTTTGTTCATTGAAAATCCTACAACAGAGTGTTTCCACTAGACTAAGTCAGCACTGTGCTGTGTGTGCCCTCACCACAGGAAAGTATGCCATGCGCGACCTGGTGAACCGGCTGCCCGGCAGCAGCCCCACAGTGCTGTCGGACGACACAGTGGCGTCGGTGTGCTGCACGCTGCACGAGGTCACCAGCCGCAACATGGAGAACGCCAAAGCTTTAGCCGACAGCGGAGGCATCGAGAAGCTGGTGGACATCAGCAAAGGACGAGGGAAGGGGTACGGAAAGTCTCAACTTACCGTAAGAGCTTGATTACAATTTAACTCTACGACGGGGGGTGACGGAGGAATACTTGGTTCACAGGTATTCCATGAAGGTTGTGAAGGCAGCGGCTCAGGTGCTGAACACACTGTGGCAGTACAGGGAGCTGAGGGGCCTCTACAAACAGGTAGGTAGCATCACAATGCTTTGATTCATTCATTCTCCATTAGCAACAAGCGGTCAAAGTCTCGTGCTGGACTGAGCTCTTGTAAACTCCGCGCAGGACGGATGGAACTACACCCACTTCGTCACTCCCGTCTCCACCCTGGAGCGAGATCGCTACCGCTCGCAGCCGACACTGCCCACCAGCCCCATGCAGATGTCCCCTGTTATCCAATCAGGTGAGAGATCCGGTGAGTGTGGTCAAACCAGCGGTAGTATCACACCTCGACCGATCTGAAGCGACATATGGGAGCGGAGTGTGTGACGTTTGATGGTGGCGTTTGCGTCTCAGGTGGGAGTGCCACGTCCTCACCGGCGATGCTCGGGATACGAGGACACGGCTCCAACTACCAGAGGGCGCAGTCATCTATGCAACTCGACACCTATTATGGAGACAACCGTTTACACAAACAGCAGTATACAGGTGTGCGGCGTGACCTGTCGTTTACTGGAGGGGGCGTCCTGCGAGGGTTCTGCACTCACGCTTTCTTCCTGTGGGATCTTTTTCTCCTCAGGGTCCGAGAAGAAAACTCCATATTTCATCGGGACGTATTCTTCTCAGTCAGGAGAAGATCTGAGAAGATCCCAGGTGAGGATCTGGTTTCCACGTTGTTGAAATAATGTTTCGTATGTATATATATATATATATATTTTTTTTTTTAAAGGTATAGGGTAGTGCGTTGTCCAGCTTTTGTATAAAGGTTCAGTGTCTCTGATGTCATCTTCTTCCCCTGGCTAATAATCCACTTCCTGTCCCAGCACCCAGAGCCATTCTACGACGAACCCGACAGGAAGAACTACAACAGCTACAGAATGTACCTTTCGTCCCCACAAGGCTTCGGAGAGGAGCAGTACGACGACGAACCCGTCCACCTGACCCCGTCCTCCCCCGAGGGCTACGCCAGCCAATCGCTGCGCTTCAAATCCAACACCAACTACGTGGACTTCTACTCCACCACGCGGAGGCCTTCATCCAACAGGGCGAACAAGTTCACCGGCTCCCCTGACTCCTGGGTGTAAATACTGACATCAACCTGGAGCTTTCGGCCGTCTGTTTCTGTGTGTGTGTGTGTGTGTGTGTGTGTGTGTGTGTGTGTGTGTGTGTGTGTGTGTGTGTGTGTGTGTGTGTGTGTGTGTGTGTGTGTGTGTATGTGTGTGTGTATGGGGGAGTGCACATGGGTGTGTGTTTGTGTGAACGGTGGAGGATGCCTGTGTACATGTGTGCATCTGTGCTGCAACTGTACCGAATGACAAGGGCGGAGTTTGCCAAGTGCAGCTTTTGATGAAGACGTGCTCAATGGTGCAGATAAAGTCCCTGAATTCATTTATTTTCCTAAAAAATCCCTCAAGAAAGTAAGTTAAGTATGTAACAAATATTTTTAATTGATAACCTTTTTTCCCTATTCTGACCGGGGTTGTTCACCCATGATAGTGGAGTAGTAGGTCGCCTCCAGAGTTTTTGGAAAATAGAGCTGAGAAACTGATGTAAGTGCAGTTTCCTTTTATGTTGAAAAACATTATAGGAAACAAATCAGGGAATGTTCCTCTTTATCTGCAGCACAAACACGGACGTAGTCAAAGGCCTCTTTTTGAGAAGCCCTGGCCCTCACCATGTTGTTTACGTGTTTGTTCACGTCCACCGATTTCATTTCTCTCTGCAGTGAAACTGTGCCGTGTGTTGGCTTTCTCACATTAATATCGTTCGCCAGTATCATGTTGAACGCAAGAGGAAAAGAAACGGTCCTGTGTGGAAAAACACCAGAGGTCAAATAATATTTACCAGATTCAAAAAATGCCCAAACTCTAACTATTGTAAATATTATTCGACCGAGGTTCGAAGAAGAAACGTCTGGAACCTTTAAAGACTCAGAGAACCGAGGTTACACACGTGCGTCTGCCCAAAGTGCAGTATATCATCAAAGTGTGTGAATTACGTGACAAATCTATTTGTACAGACACAATGGTCGAGCCGTCCTGTTACATTGTTGTATTCAATATGTAGAACTTTCTATGTGATCGTGTGGGGAGGATTTTTCTATTATTTATTGATTCTTTTTATTGATTTTCTCGTGACCCGACCAAAAAATAAACCCCGCCCCCATCTGCCTGTACTGTCCGAATAAAAACCCTGACGATAATGTGCAATGTTACAGAGAAAGATGTATGTATAGGGATTAAAGATTATATCATGATGACCTGTGCCTGCAATGTGTTTTATTAAAAAGTTAAACTTACATACATGTAGATCTTTATTAAACATTGAGTGCATGCTTTCATGGTAGCGCAGTGGGTTGACAAGTGGCGGAGAGTCTGGTAGTTTGCAGGTTCAAGTCCCGATTGGTGCGTTTTTATAGTGTGACGTTCTTATTGACCTCTCTGTCCCCAAAGGAAAGCTATTGATTAAATTCAAATAAGATCATCTCCAGAAGTTAAATAATTGTCTCAAATATAGTCAATGTATCAGTGAGGGAGGAGACATTTAGGGCGGAACCCACTGTCGATTTGTCCGCGACTTTTCTCCCTCACTGATATAAACACTAAGTCTCTCGACCTTTTCACACCTTGCAGGCATGTATTTCCATTGTATTCTTCTGTTTCTGTATCTATTTATTTTTTTCTCACTCAATGACAACGTTTCCTCTCTGGAATTGTGCGTGAGGTTTAAATTATTCCTATTTTTATTTGACCAAAAATAAATCTAAATGTATTCCGGTGTTTACGTTGTGACCACGTTGCATACACTCCAGTCCACAGGGGGGCGGCATTAGTCTTTACGCTGGTGTGCAAACCATAATCCAACCAAGAGGGAGAAAAACATCCGGTGTCTCTCGGGGGAAGATGGAGGACCAACAGTAACAGTGTGTCGCGTTAGCATTAGCATCACAGAGGAGCCACTGGAGCACAGAAGCTACTTATCACGGTGATGTTGTGGATGTGAGTGGAGAGGAACCTGCAACAGCTGATGGAGGAGCACAGAGAGCTGACAGACACGAGACAGCAGCTTTACCTGAACGAGGCGGACTGACGGGAGCTAACGGAGCTAATGTGGCTAACACACGAGAGGACGAACAAGAGAACTTTAATAAATATACATGTTTCTCTCTCACTACACTGAGTCTGTCTTTGAATTATTTGTGATGTGGTGGAGCTCATGGTTTGCATGATAAAGGCCTGGGCTCAGATTGTAAACTATAAACATGTTTTTATTGTAAAATAATTCGTATTTTACTGTTTCGTGAACAGGACAAAGTCCATCATTGAAATACTTTGAATATATTTTAAGCTCAGCAGCTACAGCTAACATTAGCAGCTACAGGGTTAAGCTCAGCAGCTACAGCTAACATTAGCAGCTACAGGGTTAAGCTCAGCAGCTACAGCTAACATTAGCAGCTACAGGGTTAAGCTCAGCAGCTACAGCTAACATTAGCAGCTACAGGGTTAAGCTCAGCAGCTACAGCTAACATTAGCAGCTACAGGGTTAAGCTCAGCAGCTACAGCTAACATTAGCAGCTACAGGGTTAAGCTCAGCAGCTACAGCTAACATTAGCAGCTACAGGGTTAAGCTCAGCAGCTACAGCTAACATTAGCAGCTACAGGGTTAAGCTCAGCAGCTACAGCTAACATTAGCAGCTACAGGGTTAAGCTCAGCAGCTACAGCTAACATTAGCAGCTACAGGGTTAACCTCAGCAGCTACAGCTAACATTAGCAGCTACAGGGTTAACCTCAGCAGCTACAGGGTTAACCTCAGCAGCTACAGGGTTAACCTCAGCAGCTACAGCTAACGTTAGCAGCTACAGGGTTAACCTCAGCAGCTACAGCTAACATTAGCAGCTTACAGGGTTAACCTCAGCAGCTACAGCTAACATTAGGAGCTACAGGGTTAACCTCAGCAGCTACAGCTAACGTTAGCAGCCACAGCCAACATTAGCTGCTTAATCATACATTGAGGCATCGTCAACAACCGTCGACATCTTCAGTGGCGTTGATACACCGACGCGCTCGTTGGACGCGTTACCGTTGAAATGTATTTGACATGTCCTACACGTACTAAGCTAGCGTTGTACCTAGAAGGTAGCACACTGAGAAAAGGCAGCGCCGGGTCCCCTCGGGCGGCGCCGGTTCAAATCTAAACAGTGCCGCGGTCTCGGTATAGGTTCTGTTCAATTAGGCAAATCCGATCCGGTCCAATTCTGGTTGGTGTTTTTCCTTTTTTCCCCGTCGACTGTTGTTTACAAAAGCGCGGGGCTTAGGAGGTCTGTTTGAAAACACCCTCTCCTGGCTTCCTCTCACCTTATTCTCAGCTAATTAGCCATGGTAGATTTTCTCATTGTGATACCGCCGCTCCACAAAGCGCGGCTTAAAAGATACAAATGCAGTGGGAAACGCAGCACATATCTCACACACAAACGCTATCAGAGTGACGTTGGAGACATTTTTCCTTTTTTAAAGGAACGGGTGGGGTGGGGGGATGGGGGGATGGGGGGATGGGGGGGGTTTGTCATCCGAATACACAGCCGTGGGGGTGATTTTTTTTGTTGAGGGGGGGGGGGGGGGGGGGGGGGGGGGGGGGGGGGGGGGGGGGGGGGGGTTTGTCATCCGAATACACAGCCGATGGAGCCAGAGGAGATAAGTGAGCTAAATGGGAGACAATAGACTGTGCAGCAGGACAGGAGGATATGATTCTTCATTGTGTTAATCACAGTGGAACAGCCCTGTCGTCTTCACCAAACACTGCCACGCTGATGCTAATGGCAGCGCCAGCCATGACTAAGAGCGCGGACGCCCCGAATGATTGATAGCCAGAATTATATCAAGGTGACTTTCAGTCGGGCTCCATCAGGTTGTTCAGCGTGATCGATAATAACCGGCGCATCTTTACATAGACATGGCTGCCACGCCGGCTCATTCATCAGCTCCCAGTCATTATCTTTTTATTTATTTATTTATTCTTTTTTTTTTTCCAGGCGCCGACAGAAACATTTCATCAGCTCCCGGCGCCGCCGAATAACTTTTTCTTTCGCCACTACTCTCAGTCCGTGCGTTACTTTGGAGCAGTGGGAGTCAAACGTACGGCCCGCGGGCCCAAACTGGCCCGGGCTGAATTTGCAAAGTGTTGATTAAAATGACAGAAAAGACATTGGCTTCAATTTTTCGACGTTTTGTAAAAAAAACAAAAAAAACAAAAAACAAAAAAAGGTTTTATTAAATATAAATATATGAATATTTTCAGAAGAGACTTTGCACTAAAACAAAGTTTATAGGTTATTATACGGGACCCCCCTCCTCATGTAAACCTACATTAATGGGCTCCTTTCAGGTTCTTTGGAAAAACAAAGATATTTACGTGATTATAAATTCAAGAAATTGCCAGCATGTTATTGTTTTGTCAAATGTTTAGAAGTGACAAAAATGGCCCCAATCTTACACACTGCACCTTTTTTAAAGACCAGCGATGGCGGCCGGCGGCCCCCCGGTCACACATTGGCCCTTCATGTGGACATACGAGCAGGTCAGGGAAGTTGCAGGGACGAGAGCGATGCCTCTGTCGGCTGCCCGCCTGTGCCCACCGGCGACATCATCGTCATCATCAGCAACAACAACAACAAAGAGTGCCCCATGTGCTACATCGCGCAGGAAAGATCAAACACTCACCAGAGGTTGTCGGTGCGAGCGCTGAAGCTAATGTGTTCCGGTTGAGGGATCACGGTGAGAATCCTGCCGTTGAACTGTGTGTTTTCTGTCAGAGCGTGACAGCGAACACACATTGCTGCCATTATTTCACAGTGGATTGCTATTTAATGCCGTATGACTCCGCCCCCCCGCTTCATGTTAACCCCCGACAAAGTACATTTCGGCTAATACGCGCAAGGTCCCAGGGCACTCGTGCGGCTAATATAGAAATATCATGTAACGTTTTAAAGAGGCGAAGAGGGTCCGGGTCCAAACTTGAGGTTTCGCATGCCCACGTCGGAGAGTTCGGGTATCAAATTGGTAAAGACAGCGCAAATCCCCCAACGTGGCAACAAATAGCCCGATGGCAGTGACTCACCTCTTTGAGAGGCTCATGCAAACCCAGGGGGAAGGTGATGGATTCTTTCCCTTACCTCCAGTGAACGGAGCAGATGCTGGAGAAAGATTCCGGATGTCACCACAAGTAAAATATGAGTCTGTAGTGTGTAATGTGTGTGTGTGTGGGTGTGTGTGTGTGTGTGAAACACTAGTTCAGAGAGTTCTGGATAACTTCAGAGGTACTTGGAGGGTAAAGAGGAAGACGAGAGGAGGAGATGACACAGAAGGAGGGAGGGTCTGTTGAGTTCTATGTTTGCGTACATGAGGTTGTGTGGTTGCGTATTTATGAATCCGGCGACATGTGATATTTTAAAAGCGGTGATTTTGGCATTGTGGAATTTTCATTTTAACTACCGGGTTGTAGCTCAGCGGTGGCTTGATTGCATGAGGTCATGGGTTCAATTCCCCGGCTCGCTTTGGAGAAAGTCATCTGCTAATTGTAGAGTTGTATACTATGGGTATTTTTTGAAAATAAGGAGAGGGAGCACATGGATCACAGAGTACATGATCATTTCAGTACACTGAAGTCATTTTGATTAACACACAACACTGCGTCATTAAAGGTCCAGTGCGCAAGATGAAGTTCATTTCTTTCCATTTCTACCAGCAGCAAATTGAATATGAGATACATATACTCGTGTTTTTAATCGTATATAATGGCCTCAATGAGCCCTATGTATTTCCTTTGGGGGGGGGGCAGGGGGCCTGTCTATGGAGGTGGCCATGTTGCACCAGTATGTTGTCACAGTAACTCAGAATGGACAAACTACCACAAAAGTGAGGTAAAGGGGAGTTTCGGTGCAACTAAAACCTTCACACTGTGCCTTTGATCATTCAATGATTTTATATATATATTTATTTATTTTTTGATATCAGAAATCACTGACTTTTGTCAGTTGTTTTTTCCAAGTTTGATTCTGCGATTGTCATGTAGCACTTTATAAATATATATTCAGTGAGAGTCTTTTTATCACGGTGCTCGTGTCGAGATGAGCTTGATTAACTCCCCTCTTCCCCCACTCCGCCATTTTTTTTTCCATAAAAACACTTAACTCCTCTATTCATATCTGATGAACTCCCTGGAGCATGGCTCTCATTCTGCGCTCATTTATTTGGGACTTTGTGTTGATCAATAAAAGGTGCCTGCTGCTCACTACGGGGTCTGTCTGGGGAGAAAGAAAGAAATGATAGAATCCGCAGAGGAAGAAGAAGAAGAAGGAGGTGTTTTGTTGTTGAAGGAAAACATTACGTTTCAGGCTTTATAGGAAACCGTGGGGAACGCGACAGATTCTGCTCTTGTCTCTGTGTAATTTCCTTTTACAGTGTGTTTTTGCCGGCACAGGGTCGAGGCTGTTTCCAGGGCACGTTCCAAAATGTTGTTTTGGAAAAGTTACAGTTTGGTCACGGTTCAGTCCCAGGGAGGAGGATTTCAGGGAGAACCGAGATGCTGCGATTCCGGACGGAGAGGATGAATTTACGGGTCCACCCTTTATTTTTCCATCACATTGTGATGGACACGTGTTGCCCATGTCCCTACTTTGGGATTAATAAAGGATTATTTGACTTTATCTGAGCATATATGCATAGCATAGCATTGCATACCTTACCTTAAAATAGCATAGCATAGCATAGTTTACCTTCCCTTCCCTTACCATACCATAAAATACCTTACCTTACCTTTCCATAGCATAGCCTAACATAGCATAGCATACTATATCTTACCATAACCTACCATAGCATAACATAACATTACATAGCATAGCTTATCATAGCTTACCATACCTTACCACACAATAGCATCGCGTAGCATACACATTATTATTGATAATCTTATCCTGGGTGATATACAATGATAACCCTTAAATCATCTCTCGATTAGGATTTTACTCGATTTGATTAAAGGCACATTACGTAGGATCCCGTGACTCCAAGTGGGTGCGTTGCATGTTGCGGCAGAATGGAAGAGAACCTATAGCAGCTGGCAGATATCATAACATCTCGCAGTGTGCTGATGAATCTATCCTGGACGACTGTAACAAACAACAACATGGCGGCTCAACCTGGCAGCCTCCAAAGAGAGGACCTGCTTCTGATGTCGATATGAAAGGCTCATTGTCAGTTTACAGAAACAACAAATTATACATTTGTTCATTTATTTTTATACATGAATTCACTCTCACAAAACGCGAGTATAATCATTCTATATTCCATTTCTGCCTGTAGAGATACAGATATTAATTTACACTCTATAGAGCCTCGTATATTTTGTCCTCATAAATGATTCCATTCGAGTGTTGGAACAGTTTTTCACACAGAGGAGCTGCGAACTGATTTGGGTTTGTATTAATTGAAATGTTCGGCGCCTGCTCCGCCTGTGGTCTCTAAAAAGGAACAGGGATTAATTTCTGTGTATTGGACCGGATCCAGATAACGGGGCCGAGATGCTGAACGCAAGCCAGACTCTCTTTGTCTGCGTCGGGCTCTGCTCATTAGAGCGGCGCTGCTCAGCTCACGGCCCATTCAGCGCTCCGCTCCCCACTGCTCCGCCCGGGCCCCGGCCTAAACAAGCAGAGATGATGGGAATTACACGTCGGATGATGATCTAGAGGTTCTGCGGTGGTGCTGCTGCTGGTGGTGGTGCTGGTGGTGGTGCTGCTGCTGGTGGTGCTGCGGGTTCCAGACCACATTATGCATGACTCCGGTTCAGGAGAGGTTACTCCGGTTACGGAACAACCGGGGCCTTTTGTCAGCGCGTTGCAGGCTCGAGACTCCCAGGGTTCGTTTGCGTTTCGTCGAGTTCACCGTTCTTGTTCTCATTAGCGATGATGCCGCTCGAACGCAGACTTCATGAGGCGCATCATATTACAGTGGAACAGGGAGCGTCTCCATGGAATACTCTTCAATACACTTCAGTTATCACCGAGTTGAACCGGCATCAAAGACCTCGGCAGCACACCTGTGACGCTGCAGTCGATCAGTCGATTTCCTCCGATAATAATAATGATCAATACGGCTAAACGCAAACGAGAGAAAAACATTTAGAGAGCGGAGGTTCTTACAAAAATGACACCACACAATGAGACCCGCAGACTTCCATCAGTCCTCTGGGGAAAGCTCCGCCCATGCTCTGCCTGACTGTTACCCAAGTGGAGGAGACAGCACCAGGAGGACAGCAGTGTTTACATAGAGCGCTAACTCTCAGCCTTTACGTTACTAATGCGTCTACTGCAATACAATCAAAGTTTTAATGGTTTCACTCGGATTAAACACAGTGATCAGATGGCTCACCCGTCATCTTAGCCAATCATGTAGTAGTTGCTGTCAGTGGAGCTGTCTTCCCCGTGTCGTCTCCTCCACCTCCAGCAGTAGTCAGACAATGCATATTCGTGTTTTGTTGACTCCACCTTATTTGAATTTTCTCACATTTTTAATTAACTATAGATGACAGGATTGTTTTGACCTTTATATGATAAAAGTATAATGTTTAAATATAGTATAGTTTTTTTTTATAGATTTGATGTGAACTGATTTCAGCCTGGCCTATGGTCTTTATACTTGATTCGTTACTCTGACAACTAATGAGAGAATTTGCTGGTGTAGTATTTTAAATGTTATTTCTTCCTCTCACAGTGGGGGGGGGGGGGCAGGGGGGCTGTGATAACTGTGCGTCTCCAGCATGTAAACTTCTAACAATGTTGGATTTTAAACGAAGAAACTGTTAATTATATATTTGTACACACTTTCAAAATCCCGCTCGCCGCCGCCAATGAAATAAACATCCGCCCGTCAGATCCCATCAAACGGGAATGATTTCTAAAACCGCTCCATTTGAACAGAACTGGAATGTGACTTTCTTTTGACTGGGTCCCTGTGATTTCTCTGTGTGGACATTTCACCCTCGCTCGCCCGGCAGATCCAGAGAGAGAGAGAGAGAGAGAGAGAGAGAGGGAGAGAGAGGGAGAGGGGCTTTGAGGAAAGTCTTTTTGTGTTAAAGCCTTTGAATATCTATTCTTTATGATCTCAATTCCCTCTGCTGGAGTTCAGAGTGTGCGCGAGGGGGAGGGAGGGGAAAGGGTGGAATCACAACACTGATGATGAGATGACACTGAACATACTTTCCACAGCGTTTTTGATTCTTTACACATTTTAAACTCAGACAAATATATCCAGAAGCTATAACGCCGTACCCCGACGCGAGCCGGGGTTCGATGAATAATGGTTGTTATGACAGCGAGCGGGTGTCAATCAGACGTGACGGCTTGAAGAAGTAAAATAAACATGAAACAAGAGAGTTATATAAAGCCCTCCTTGATGTTCAGCATCGTACCTCTTTACCCCTGGTGTTTCTGTTCTATAATGGCACAAAGTAGGGATGGGTTGGCGCTGGCTTTTTCATCTGCCTGCCTTTTGTTAGTGTGTTGAGAGAGAGAGAGAGAGAGAGAGAGAGAGTGGAAGGAAGGAGGGAGGAGGAGGAGGAGGAGGAGGAGGGTGCTGGGGATTGGACCCGGTCCCTGCACACCCAATTAAAGGAATCTTCTGCTCAAAGACACAGTCTGGCAACATGTGTTCTGACATTTGTCTTCCTGAGTGTTGTGATTTACGGTACCACGGAGCTAAAGGCTAAATTAGCAGCCGCCCAACATCAGAGACCCGCGCGGTGACATTGGCATATGGGCGCCGGGGTTGTCGGGGAGGATCAGGCGTGTGCCGCCGCCGCCGCCGCGTCCGCGTCCGCGGCGCCGCAACAAGTCAAAACAGCGTTCGCGCCGATTAAGGATCTGTTAAATGCGTTTAGTCTAATTAAACGCATTTAACGGCAACAGGCGAAATCAAAACACTTGACAATAGAATCCGTCTGAAGGAATCTTCTTCACATGCGTGTTTGTAGTGGCCCCTGTGGCGGTGAAGTGAATTGCAAGTCCATTCTGCGGCACAGGCTTTGCTCACACCCTCTGCGCGCATATTGTGTTTGTAAAGCATCAATTATAATAAAGATAATTACGATAATAAAGTTAGCGTGAGGAGATGATCGCAGCTGGTTGTGCTCTCCATTCCTCGGAGCTAAGCCGCCACAGAAGCTTGCGAGTGCTAATGCTAGCAAGCTAAACTACATTTTTAGCTATTAGACACGAGCTAGCTAAAGAATAGACTATTGATTTGTTAATGGACCAGGATGCAGCACCTCCCCTCGGACTTGCAGCAGTTTTCCCCCAGTGGCCACTCGAGGTACTGCAACAAAAATATCCCCATATGGCCTAAAAGCATTTTACCCATAGACCACCATAGTAATTTATTCTATTGATTTTTTTTTTTTTACTAATCACTATAGTAATTTAAATGCCTGTAAAACGGTTATTGGTCTTTAGAATTATTTGATAATTGTGATATTTATACTTAAAACTGAACAGGTCATTTACTTTTGACTAAGATTGTGATTCTGCTAATGAATAAATAAGTAATGAAATGAAAACACAATCTCCATTAGAATGATTTTATATGGCTGCATACATATATATATATGTGTATATATATATATATATATATATATATATATATATATATATACATATAGTGGCTGCATATGTGATGAACAGGGTGGATTGCACCCATCAGCAGTGAGGCATGAGGCTCCCGTCATTAGCATGTATGTATGTATGTATGTATGAATCTATGCTGTACAGTTCCGCTGCCTGATGACATATTCCATCCTGGGTGCTGGGTGACTCCCCCCCCCCCCCCCCCCCCCCCCCCCCCCCCCCCCTACGAGCGAAATCCATGTTAGTCACTGAATGTACCGTCTTATCTCAACCTGACCTCCCTCCCTCTCTCCCTCCCCTGCACCTTTAAAACTTAAACTCTACTGGGAGTCGCTCGCTCCCCAGACGCTGCTTTGATCTCCCCCCTCCTGTGGGACCAGTTGGTGCCACACAGGAATCTGTGATAAGCCTCCGAACCAGGCGCCAATTACAACCGCTAATTACAACCTGGCTTTGGATCCACCTGCCTCTGTGATTCGCTTCGGAGAGACTCGACTTTTGTCGACGACTTAAGCATAAACAAAAATAGCATCGAGTCAGCGGCATCCTCCGGGGCTGACGCACGAGGCCCGATATGGAGGCGGAAGAACGTGCAGTTCAGCGGGTGGCCACTCGAGGCTGCGGCGAGTCCCACCCCATATATTCCCTTGTTGAAGGTGCAGTGTGTAAGATTTGGGGACATCTAGAGGTGAAGTTGCATGTTGGATCCATCACCTCACCCCCACCCTTCTGAACTTGCAGGAGAAGCTATGGAAGACCTCCATTGTCTTTACAACTCAAAAAAGTATGTCCCCTCTGGGCTACAGTAAAGACATGGCGGCCCCCGTAGAGAGGACCCACTCCTCATGTAAATATACATTAAGGGCCTCGTTTAAAGGTAATGGGGAAAAAATACATTTAGTTGATTATAAATTCTCTAAAATGTCCCTATGTAATTGTTCTGTAATATTTTTAGAAAGTGACAAAAATGGCTGAAATCGTACAAACTGCACCTTTAAAATGATCTCCGGGACATTTCTTTCTAACTCACCTATTTTTTTTCACTCTATCCAGGTTTGAAATCGTGCACGATCGAGGGGCGTGGCCTCTGGGGCGACTCCTGGGCCGACCCTCTGCGGATGCCGTGACAACACCCCCGCTCGACCCGTGCCCCCCCCCCCCCCCCCCCCCCTTTTCTGGGCTCCCCCCCCGCCTCTTTGCCTGGATGAACCAGGAAGTGGGAGGAGTTAACTGCCCCCTGACGCCAACCTCCATGGGTAAGGCTTCGTCCGTCCATCTTTGTTTTGGGTCCGCGGGTGTTCACACAGAGACGTGACACAGTGATGCGCCATCGCACAAGGTGAGCGGCTGCTGCAAGGGGGAGGGGGAGGAGCCTGCGTGGCGTGCGGTCAGCGGGGAGGCGGCCAGGGCCTCGGGGGTGGGGGGGGGGGGGGGGGGGGGGGGGGCACGGGTCGAGCGGGGGTGTTGTCACGGCATCCGCAGAGGGTCGGCCCAGGAGTCGCCCCAGAGGCCACGCCCCTCGATCGTGCACGATTTCAAACCTGGATAGAGTGAAAAAAAATAGGTGAGTTAGAAAGAAATGTCCCGGAGATCATTTTAAAGGTGCAGTTTGTACGATTTCAGCCATTTTTGTCACTTTCTAAAAATATTACAGAACAATTACATAGGGACATTTTAGAGAATTTATAATCAACTAAATGTATTTTTTCCCCATTACCTTTAAACGAGGCCCTTAATGTATATTTACATGAGGAGTGGGTCCTCTCTACGGGGGCCGCGCTCCTCCGTCTATTTCTGTGGCGCCATCTGTCCTCGCCCTCCGCCGCCAGGTCTCCACAGGACCGGGACACGCGGCCCCTGGAAGGGCTAACTGGCTAATTGCCCCAGAGCCGACTCGGCCGCTGGCCTCAAACGGCGCCCACGTCCGACTCGGCGCCGACACATTTGTCGCTGATTAATTCCGACAAAACAAAGATGGAGCGACGCTCGGACGTCTGAGGAGGAGAAGACTCGGCACACTTCAGTCTGCAGGATGTGGCGCCACGGAAAGGACATAGATATATATGGCGATGTTATGCTAGCACGTAGCGCGCGAGGCTAATCCAGAGGAAGCCGTTAAAACGTCATTTGGCGCCATAACGGATTTTGACATTTAAAAGTGCAAGTGTGTACGATTTCATTTTGGTCACTTCTAAAAAAAGATTCCGACACAATTACATACTGATATCTGTAGAAATGTATAATCACCCACAATGCAACTTCACCTCTAGATGTCACCAAATCTTACACACTGCACCTTTAAGAAGACGTCGTTTCGCGCTCTCGCTCTCTCTCTCTCTCTCTCTCTCTCTCTCTCTCTCTCTCTCTCTCTCCGACCTGTTCCCGATGCAAATCCACTCGTTTCAAGTCTTCATCCGCAATTAAGGTTTGTCTTGATTCGAGCGCGGCGGCAGCTTCCCCTTGATCTTCTCTTCTCTCCAGATACTGACACTTCTCTTCTCCTCTTATAAGAAAAGTTTTTTATTCTTCTCCTCGTCTCGGAACAAACAGGTTGAAATAGTTTTGACACTTTAGGGGAAAACGAGTCAGATCAGAAGTTTGAAGATGAGAGGACGCCGGCGTCTGTCTGTGCTGAGTTCACCCACCTGAGCCTTTTCCGCTAATTAGCCACTTAGACGCTACAGGAAGCTAAGCTAGGCTACGCTAACGCGCGCCTGTGAACATGAGAGCGCCGTCTTATCTCAGGAAGGAGGAACGGAAATGAGACAGATGTTCTGGACATTTTTATTGTGTCCTGGAATATAAGGTTTTCCTTATGTTGCCCGGACGTAAGGAAAGCGAGCGAACGTGGCGCTGAAGCGCTGCAGACCGTTTCCTGTCAGGCCTCGAGTGAAACGTCTGGACTTCTGACATCAGCAGCGCTGGTTTCGAACAGACGCAGCCAAACCAGAGAAGGAAAAGAAAAACAAGACGTGAAAGGGAAAATCAGCTTTTTGTCGATGAGAGCCCACAACTGTGTTGATGAGCTGTAAACAAACACAACTGATCAACTGTTGTGTGTTGCTGTAAACGGTGCGAGTCTGATACATGTTGTAAATGTCCATCGATGACTCAGCAGTTTAAGTTAACCAATCACAACAGAGTCTGTCAGCTGACCAATCAGAGCAGGAGGTGGACACATTAAAAGCTGTATCACCCCTCAGTTCCAATGAAAACTCAAAATCAGTTCAGATTGACTTACCGTAAACACATGGTGGCGAAAAACATGGCGCCCTCTGGTGGAGAGGAGCTGCTTCAGTCACACACATTAAACTCAGTAAACACTGTGTTTGATTCCATTTCTGGCCGTAGACCTGGTGATAATTCCATCTTAACTGTGCACACTGCACCTTTAAACTCTTCAACAGTGAAACAGAGTCTGAATATTTATGTTGTAGCTTTTTTTTCATGCGTTCATTTTGCCCTGTCTCGCGTCCGCGCACCTAAAACTGTTTTATGCTTGTGATTGAAGCGCGCGGCAGCACCTGTGAGCGCGGATAGCGTCATGCGCTCGGTGCTGCTCTCCGATTGGCTGCCGCAGGAGGGCGAGAGGAGAAGGGGCCGGCTATCGACGTGTCCGGGCGACTCTGTGACCGCGCTGAACGCACATGTGGCTTTTCCTTTTCTCACCCGGTGACACTTTAATTGTATTTTCGATATAAATTGATCAGAGGGTCCGTCCTGAATGTGAATGCGCGTCGGGGGCTGACACATCGATTCACGACAGAGCTTTTTTTTTTTTCTCCTCCGCCTCTTAATTTGAGCAGAAAGGCGGCAGTAAATTTCTGTCTGAACCTGGGAGGGAACAGGGTCACGGCCGCAGACACCGGGGGTTCGATGCTGCGCGTAATATCCTTCACGGGGGGAGGGAGGAAGGAAGGAAGGAAGGAAGGAAGGAAGGGAAGGGGGAAGACTTCAGAGCCGGGCAGATCTCTGTTTCCATAGAAATGACAGTATGTCACATCTCACATCGAAAAGGAGAGGAGGACTCGGCGGTTATTAACTGAATTGTGGCGGCGGCGGCGGCGGCGGCGGCGGCGGAGATGGGCGGTGTGATAGACAATCATAGAAAAGAACATTGCAGCTCTAACAGCAGGAGGAAGATAATAATTTTGAAGTGGATTGTTTTCAGCCAACTGAGTCTGTGTTTGGAAGCATGAACTGTGACGCGGAACAGAAAACAAATAAAATGCTCCTGGCTTCGTTACACGCGCACACACACACACACACACACACACACACACACACACACACACACACACACAGAATTCAAGTGGGTGAATGAAGCCGCGCTCCACTCGAGATGCTAACTTTCAGCGCTGTCTCTCTGTCGGAATGAAAACAGTGGTTTGTGAATCAGCCGCGAGAACAAAACAGTGTTGAAGATGCTAATCCACAGAGCCGCCGCCGCCGCCGCCGCCGCCGCTCGGGCGTGTGCCAAGCTCCGCCCCCATTATGAAACCGCATGAATTAGTAAAAAGCTGCCCGAGCACCTGCGAGGAAAAGCTTTTTAATATATGATGAGCACCCTGATTTGGCGCAGCGCTCCCATGTGACCCCAGCTAACACCCCCCCACACACACACACACACACACACACACTGGCCAAGAACGCCAGAACAACAATAACAACATCAACATGCGGCGGCCGGAGTTAATGAGGTGTCAATAACCGAGTCGCACGCCGCCGATGTATCAGCAGGAACATCCACGCGGCATTTGACCACGTTTGTACCCCCCCCCCCCCACACACACACACACGCACACATCCCCCCTGCTTTTTTGTGCCCTTTAGTCCGCGCCCCTCTACATCCCCCCCCCCCCCCCAGCCA
>JAFBJT010007878.1:187410-197410 GCA_016785325.1 Chascanopsetta lugubris
CCCGCCTTGTGTTTGTTTAGATCTGTGTTTGTGCCTATTTACTGTCGCCATGTTGCTGGACTGTCTCCTGCATCTGCGCCGACGCTCACACGACTGCACACCGCTGATGGGTGGGGCTCTGTCACAATGAGCACAAGAGGACGCAGCCATTGCGCCAATACACTCTTGCACATCGCATTTTTTTATGATGTCTCCCAGTATCTCTGTGGTCCAGGCGTGAGGATTGGTGTCTGGGGAGGGGCGAGCTGAATACTGTAAACTGGAGCTGTACGCAGCGGTTGTGAGCTCCTCCTCCTCTCCTCCTCCTGCTTGTCCCGCAGTCTTCTGTGGAGCGCACTTGCACTCGGGGCTCATCAGACCAAGCCAGATAAAAGCCGCTCAACTCCAGCCGAGAGCTTAATTAAAGCGGGCTGCCATCACGGAGTGACACCTTTTACAATCTCCTAACGGCTCTCTGCCGCCGTTACTGCCAATCCAATTATAGGCCAAAACAATAAAACAGACACGGAGGGCGCTGCGGCAAATAGGCTGGTGTAAAGGAAAAGTGGGGGGTGGCTATTAAAGATTATATGAAGATTTGCACAGTGGACCGCAGAGCTGGGCTGCACAGGTTTCATTTTCACCAGAGATGCCGGTGTAAGAGTACCACACCGGATAAACGAGTCAGCTTCCCTGTGTGTGTGTGTGTGTGTGTGTGTGTGTCCGTGCAGTGTGTGTGAGAATCCAGCCCTGTTCCCTCAGCCTGGACACAGTTCAGCAGCATCCAGGGGATTATATTTCCCTGTGGAAGGACACGGCCTCAATGTCATTAGGGCAGGGTCTACGCACACACACAGACAAACACACACATGCAGAAAGAATTACAGTTCCAAAAGCAAGCGCCCAAGCCCTTTTTAATTTTTCAAATCCAAGAAAATCTAAAATGTTCCCTATATTTAACGGAGCATTACCTCTGGTTTGACTTGGCCACAGCCAAACCTTTGATGTACATCACTAACAGTATGATGACAACATTATAGATATTTTTACACTGAGGGCAGGTTGACATTTTGCACTATGTGGTGTTTTTACTCATCAGGGAAACATTCCGTGCGTATGTCTTTCATTTTCCATTCTGAGACCTGTGGGTTCTCCCAGACATAATAAATGTGAGGCTGAAGGCTCCATTAGAGTCCAGTCATTTGGTAACTCGGAACCAAAGAGTCTGACTTAATGAGAGACCCACGCTTCCAACGTGTAACACAGCGCTAATTCAAAGTGACGTGTCTCTGCCGGAGTCTCCCCAGACATCTGAGGCCCAGAGACCACTAGACTTAAAATAGCCCCCCGGGCAAGAAGGCAATCCATGTCCAACTTGTGTCAAAGTCTTTTCTCCTTGATAAGAATCAATGCATCCAGTCATAACGTGAAGTGGAGGGAGTTTTCCGTTTTGAATAGTCCAGAATACGTCGCACGATCCGACTCCCAACATGCCTACTCAGCCATTCTCTGCTGTTGTGCTGCTGCACTAATTAATCACAAAGCTCCAGCGGCTTCAGCACAATGTCATCTATCATGTCCAGATATCAGTGATGCAATGGGAGACTAATTTCTCGGAGGGACGACATTAAGAGGAGACGTTCCCCGGTCTGCCTGGATGCGCCGTCTCATCGCCTCGCCCTCCTCTCACTTTACTTCCTCTACCCGCTTCCTTTACCCGACACAGGAAGCAGAACCACCCGCTCTATCATGATGCCTCGCTACCTCTGTCAGTGCCGTCTCTGTGCTGGCATTGGCAGGAAATCAATCCCACTCTCATCTACCCCCCCCCCCCTCCCCCCCCCCCCCCCCCCCCCCCCCCCCCCCCCCCCCCCCCCCCCCCCCCCCCCCCGCTGCCTTCTCCTCCCCCCTCCAAGTCTTCCTCCTCCTTCCGGCTGTAAAGTGTCCGTTCTGGACGGAGCACAAGCATCAGCACAACATCGCGCCTTATCTGTGCCGGCACAAAGACCCATGGGCACATTGTTTGTCAGTATCAGCCAGCTCCAGTTTCAGGGCACTGTCTGCATCTGCCAAGCAACCCCCCCCCCCCCCCCCCCCCCCCCCCCCCCCCCCCCCCCCCCCCCCCCCCACCCCCCCCCCCCCCACCCACCCCCCCACACACACACACACACACACACGCACACGCACATTCACGACCATAAACAAGACAACAGGGTGGAAGTTGGAGTGGCCGCCCAAATGATTTTTGGGGCAGAATACATCTTTAATTGTAGCGCCTGTTAATTACCGAGCGCCATGAGAATGGGGAGAGATAGAGAGAGGATACGGCACGTGACTGTTTATCATGTAAATGTATTCCATTTTCGAAACAATCAAGTGATTAGAAAGCTGTCGCTCTTTGCTTTCTCTCTCCTCCTTGTCCTTACCCGTGCCTGTTCTTTGTGTTTCAGAATATTACTGTAATGAAGCCATTACTTCTTCAAGTGAATTTTAATGAGTTTTTAACTAACATTTTAATGAGCTATATATTACCATAAAGCATGGATTAGGCTAAATTGAATTGTGTGCCTGTGTGACTTTGAATGTATGTGTGTCTGTTGGTGTTGTTAAAGGGTGGGAAAGAGGTTCATTAAGAGTTAATTATATTGTTTCTCGGCAGCGACAGCGCACATTGCTCCTGGATGGGGCGGCACACTTGCCCACCGAGGTCCTGCTGTCATTACTGTGCTGCCCAGGGGCTTGTTAGGCCAAATTAGGGGTTCCGTTTGAAAAATGAGCTTTGAACGGAGCCACTGTTTAAATAAAGATGTTTGTTTAAGCTCATCAAGTGAATCAGTAGAGGTGGAGGCACTGTGCGTGGCAGTGGGTTTGACGGAATGCACGCCTTTCAGGCGCATGTCAGCCCCATCCATTCGGCCCCGTCATACTTCTCGACACCTCTTCAGTTTGACCTTGATGGCGCATCCTCTCGTCTTCCCCCGTTGGGTTACGTTGCTCTGTGTTTCGCCTCCTTGCTCTGGCCCTTCCATTCCGTTCTGAGGCTCTATTAAAGATGCACATTTCATATGATATCACCACCTGTGATTTCACTCCACTATGGTATCACGAGCAGCCATATGATTCCCTTTACCTCCGCTCTTTTCCATATATCCTGCATCTTATCTGTGCAAGTGACAGTGTTATTTACAATCCCTCAGCTCAGGATTTGCAGATAGGGAGAATGGCGGTGAAGATTGTATCGGCGTTGGCCGTGGTGTGTGGAGAACGAGCTGTGTGCATGTATATGGCTTCATCTGCAGGAGCTCATCTGCAGTCAGAGCAGTGAGAGCCAGTGGAGAAAAGTAGAGGGGGGGGGGGGGGGCCCGGGGGAACGGGGGGGGGGGGGGGGGGGGGGGGGGGGGGGGCACGATGGAACGCATGGGACAACGCTATGAGCAGAAAGATGGGGAGGGAAAGGAAAGAGCCCCCCGATGGTGGTGGGAGGGGATAAGGCAGATAGAGAGAGAGGGATGGTGATGAGTTGCGCTAATGATGAGATTCTCTGTCCTCAGAGGAGACGCAGCCATGGGCAGTGCCAGACGGCCATATTTTTGCAGCTGTTTTCCTGGTCTGACCTGCAGCCCCTCAGCGGAGGGATATATGGGATATGTGCGAACCTGCTGCTTGCCTGCCTGCTGAGGGGGTAATTTCTGCATCTGGATGGGGGGGGGGGGGGGCAAAGGGGGGGGGGGGGGGGGGGGGGGGGGGCAAAGGTCAGCGCTGGCCTGTGGGAGGGCAAATGAAGGAGTCAGAGCCGGAGAAGAGGCCTGCATCCAGACAAATGGAGCACATCTACTTTAAAAGTGAGGCAGTGTATTGTGTGTCATCAACCGTCCGCACTGCCCTCAGCATCAGTGGAAAACCCCAATGACAGCACATAGAGCGGGTCTGGTGTGTTTTGTCAAGTGACATATATATTGTCTCTGTTCTCTCAGGGTGGAATTGGAAATGGCGTTATTGTAATAGCACTCTGCCGGATGAAGCGCAAAAAGCACTTGAATGAAATGATATTATAGCTTGGAGCTACCACTCCACAGCTCTCCCACTTTGTGTGTGTGTGTGTGTGTGTGCGTGTGTGTGTGTGTGTGTGTGTGTGTGTGTGCATGGTTTATTTTCTAATCAGAGTGCGGGTGGAAGGTGGTGGGTCCGCTTGCTATAGGGTATGGCCATGGGCTTGTAGCTGTTGTAATCTCATGCCGTGTTTCTTAGCCCCTGACCTGAGAGAATATCTATGAAAGTGCAAAGGCTCTTTTTCTGCAGTAAATAGGAAGGAGGGGTGGGAGGGGGGGGGGGGTTAATAACAACTGCAAACAAACATGAACATCCACATTTGCGGTATTACTAAAATTCACCCTGCAGCTTTTCAGAATGCCTCACAGTTTGCCAGGATTGTGTGTGTGTGTGTGTGTGTGTGTGTGTGTGTGTGTGTGTGTGTGTGTGTGTGTGTCCAATGTGTCCAATGTCTATCAAAGTGATGTGAATGTCAAAATGCAGAGGAAGAAGAAAAAAAAAAAAGCGATTTCAGACATCAGTCTTGCCGTATTGTGGCAGCCGGCGCAACCTTTGTGAACCAAAGCCGGGTTCGCTCCTGTAGGTGAATGTGTTTGTCAGCACTTATCTCAGGATGCTGGCTGGAAGCTTCAGTCAAGGCTCGCCACTAATCTCACCGACAAGCAGTGTCACCCTCCAGTGAGTAATATCATGGGCAGGAGAAGAGGGCACACTGTACAAAATATCTGCCCTCATCCCAGCCTTGCCCTGCCACCTCCGCGCTGTGATGTCGGGTGTGTGTGCTGTCATGTGTCTGAGTTCTTTATACCATCGTAGGTCTGGACAGTTACGCACACAGACCTTCAGAACCCCCCCCCCCTCCCCCCATATCAATGGAAGACAATCTGTAACGAATAACTGTGTGGGTGTCTCCTTTGTGTTTTTTTATTCTGGCAAAGACTTTGACTCTCAGCCCTTTGGCTATTTCACACAGAGCAGGTTGCGAGTGTAATCCCTCCCCTATAAGTTCAAGGAGTTGAAACAGTGCCAGCTGAGGGAGCAGCAAATGCCCCCCACCCCAGCCCTTACCCCCTCCTGCTGCGCCCTCATTCAAATCAGCCTGCCCCTCTGATATTTGGGGAGATAAATAAATGAACTACACATGAAGCAAAGGCAGATTAGATATTTTTTTTCTTTCCCAGATATGAGTTGTTTTTCGCCTCCAGCCGGACTGACAGATGTAGCGCTTGCCAAGAGAGAGAGAGGTGGAAATGTAAAAATATGTAAATATTAATAAGCGAGTGAGCAAGAAGGCAGAGTTTGGGGCCTGATGCAACTCTGCAGGTGGCGAGATGTTTTTGGTTTTTCGAAGAGTCAAGTGTTTCGAGGGGATAGAAAGGCAATTACCTTATGTCTGCCGGATGATTTGGGCATGAATGCCTTCAGGGCCTCGGGAGTCGCAGCCAGAGTTCAGTTTCTTACAGCAAGTGCACAGACAGACTCACTAAATGATTCAACCATCAAATCTGCCTCACATGGACTAACAGAGGAAATAGTCATGTTGCGATTGTGATTTTAAATGATGAATGATGAATGAATATATATATATATATATATATATATATATATACACACACACTTATGCCAATGCAAACTGCATAATGTTCAAAAGTAGATCTAATACACTGGACCTTTAAACCTATGGAGGTGCATTGCAATGACGGACTTTTCCTGAGTGGATAAATATTTGAGTAGAGTGTAAGTGTGTGTTTTAACCGTCAGAGATGACCTCAATGCCTGTGGCCTCATGGTCAGGATTAGATAGTGGACCAAAGCATATTTGGATTCAGCCCTCCCCTCATTTACTTAGTAAATGTTTCTATTCAGAGTCTGTGTATCAACGAGCCTTGAACCAACACGCAGCCTATAATCCTTTGACCAGTGCTGTATCATCTGTTTGCAACTCACTATTTACTCTGCCCTCAACAAGTGAACACAGGTTGTATTCTATTTGCCTCAGTGTGCTCTGTTTCTCTCTCTCTCTCTCTCTCTCTCTCTATTTGTTTAGATTGCGATTCAGGGATGCATTTACTGTGACACACTGTGTGGTATTAGATGAGATTAGACAGTGTTGCTCAGGCACCGAAATGATGCACCTAACCAGTGTTTCTTTTGTCACTGTTGTGTTTCAAAGGAAATTGATTCTGACAAAAATCCCACGGGTGCCATCAGCAATGAATGGAAAGGAGCAATTAAATCCAATGTGATCTTGAAAACAACAGGCAGTGTATGGTCCAAACCGGGCAATGATTTTAAACAGCGGGACTTCTGTTTGTAATGCTAATCCAGGGGAGCCCAGTGGTGGTGGCTGTTGTTATGCCCACCCTGGCCTGAGGGGGGGCTGCCTCACTGGAGCTGGCTAATTACCTTAGCTCTTTAGATTAAAGGGCAGCCCTGCATGAGGGAAAAGAAAACCGCTGCTTCCTTGTTTTCTTCGCCCATATCAGCCCCGTGTAAAGATTCCATTTGAATTCATGTCACACAAAAGTCCCTCTCTGCACCCCTGTGCAACCCCCGGGATAATTGGGTTGAAAGCCTCCTCTGTTCCTCCTTCCCTGCTTCCCTCGCTCTAAATAAATAAATAAATAAGTAAGAAGACAATGGCCGTGGTGCGGGTAAGACGAAGACTGAGTGATGAGATGAGAGGAGCGTGGACCGCGGGGACCAGTTATCCCTCTAATAATCCCGGCCCTCCCCGCCATTGTTCCCAGTGCCACATGGTATTTACATAAGAACCTGTGGCGGCGCCCTTCATTTAGCCCTCCTCAAGCATCTTCAAACATCCTCCAACAAGCTCACTCCTTTCATCCATTAGAGGCACCACGTAGCCCCTCGCTGCTGGTGCCGCCGCCGCCGCCGAGATGGACACACGGCACGCCGCCGCGCAAATTCCTCAAGTGCCACTCCACGGACACGATTCTTCATGATCAAATAGAGTCCACGCGGCAGGACTGTGCCTTTTTAACCTCACTGGATTACGTCGCGTTGTACGTTCGCTTAATACAACCGAATCAAGCAACGGGATTCAGTATCCTACTTTGTTATGTTTTGCTTTCACGTTTACATCCCTGACCTCATGCCTGCGCTGGTGCGTGATAGCAGCTTCTCTTATTCGATAATGAGCGGGTTTGGCCGGTATGACCGAGCTCTGTGCTCAGCGAGAGGCTATCTCCATGATGAAGGGCCTACCTGAGGGTGATTAGATACACGGCCACAGTTGTTCGTCAAGCCACCCACTGTTTGTGTGTGTGTGTGTGTGTGTGAGCGCATCTCTGGTCATGTGTGAGCGTGAGCATGTGTGCATATCGACGTTGTACCCTGTGAGCTCTCGCATGTGAATGGCGCGAGGCTCCGGGGCGCTCCGTCGCTGTTTGTTCTTCTGCCTCCACAGGGACTTCCATTAGCTCCAATTAGTTTCTGTTTGTGCTCGCCCAGTCAGATGAGGCCGCGCATCTCGTTTGAATAGCCAAAATGTAGTATGTTTTCACGCCGTGTTGTGCAAACAATTGAACACAAATGAAGACATCGGAAGACATGTTTTTTCATTGAAAACAAAAATCATTTTTCACTTCTTACTTGTGGTTTTCCCCCCATCAGTGCTGCGCGATGACTTCAGACAGAACCCCACAGACGTAGTGGTGGCAGCAGGAGAGCCGGCCATCCTCGAGTGCGTGCCCCCCAGAGGTCATCCGGAACCCACCATCTTCTGGAAGAAGGACAAAGTGCGAATTGATGACAAGGACGAGAGAATCACAGTGAGTTGCTCCCGTTTTGGTAGCTGAGTGATAAACCTATTGCTGTCATAACTTTTGTGTTAATGTGTGGGTGCTCCCCCTGGTTTAGTCTCCCACTGAGCGTGTTTGACAGTGTTTGCGTGCGCTGAGAGCCCAGGAGTCGAACAGCGAATGGTCTGACAGTGAAGACAGTCTCAGCACTCGAAAGTGAAAAAGAGGAGAAAAATGAAAAACAGTGGGGAATAAATCGAAATGGAACATCAGTGTACTCAAGTGATCTCTTTGGTCGTTTTTTCAGATTCGAGGAGGGAAACTAATGATCTCCAACACAAGGAAGAGCGACGCCGGCATGTACATCTGCGTGGGCACCAACATGGTGGGAGAGAGGGACAGCGAGACGGCACAAGTCACCGTGTTTGGTGAGTTTCACACTGAATCTCCACCTATTCCGATGACTACACTTTGTGTTGGGCTGTAGTTCCTCCATCTGGAATACCTCTCTTATGTACATTGAGCTCATAAGTGGAAATACTCTCCAGACATGTGTTTTTACAGTTGAATTTCAATCCTTGATGACCGTTCTTTTTTTTGACTCGGCCCACTGAGCTACAACCTGAAACACATGTACCGTACATCATGTTTAATGTGGAACCATTAACCTGTCATGAATTTGACAGGAATTTATGGTTAGTTGAAAAATCTACAGTTCTTGTATCGTCAAAGGAGCCAGTTATGAGTGTCGTTGTGCCGTTGCTATAATTCTTTGACCATTTAATGACCACAGGGTAACAAAAATGACCGCTAATGACAGACGGAATGCTAATGAACAGGATACCAGTCATTGGGAATTTATTATTAGCGAGTTATGGAGGATTACGTTGGAAGAGACCACTGTGTGGAATAATCCGCCTACTGTCCAAGTCACTGGAAATGGCATGATCTATTTTTACTCTCCGTCCTTCCTGCAGAGCGACCAACCTTCATCCGGAGGCCCATCAACCAGGTGGTCCTGGAGGAGGAGCCGGTGGAGTTTCGCTGCCAGGTACAAGGAGATCCACAACCCAATGTCCGCTGGAGGAAGGATGATATCGATGTTCCTCGTGGGAGGTGAGCGCCTCGATCAAAATAGACGCTATTTCCGGAGAGAGCCCTGCTCAAGACAGTGTTACTGTTATTTTGCACTCGAGAGCAGCCGGTTTTGACTGTGTGCTCCTCTGTGTACTGATGTGACAGGCTGCACTTAATGCAAAGGAGCTGCGGAGGCACTGATGTCAGCCTGAGTGACTGTTTCACAGTAATGATAACTCAACGCTGCCAGCTCTCACCTGGCTCGGCTTGCTGGGGGCAATAAATAGCCCCATTAGGGTTTAAACTACACACATTACACATTGGGGATAAAATAACCCCACCCCTAGCTGCCTGGAGATACGGCTCCACCAGTCATTGCCGGGATACACAGTGTCTCATGTCAACGTGAAGACAAATAGAGACAGAGCCAGACAATTAAAACTGAGTGACACGTATGGTGCGAGGGTGGTTGAGAGAAAAGAGACAGAGACAGATAGAATGACAGGTAGATGTCCAGAGACAGAGCTCAGCGGCAGACGTGCGGCGTTTCAGTGTGTGCGCACAGGTGCAGCCGCTCAGGTGAAGTCTTGGCACGGGCTCAGAGACAAGCGAGATAATCACTCCCTCACTTACACCGTTAACCCCATTTCTGACGTGACACCTGCATTCACTCATACATTCAGTGTACAAAAGCCCAGTTGGACTCAGGAGATACACATTTTCAATGAGTTTCAAATGATAGTGTTATTTTATTACGCACAATGGAAAGGATCAGCTGGAGTAGCTTTGGTTTGCCAGCAGGGGGCAGGCACAGCGCCCAACTTTTATTTCTTAAAGGTGCAGTGTGTGAGATTGCACTCATTAAATAAAAATCTAAAAATATTACCAGACAATGACATACTGACATTTTTATGAATTCATATTCACGTGTTTTGTTTTTAACCAATTTCTCTTAAATGAGCCCATGAATGTATATTTACCTGAGGAGCTGGTCCTTTCTACGGGGGCCGCCATGTTTTTACAGTAGCCCAGAGTGGACACACTCAACATCTGCTGAGCTTTAATGACAACTGAAGTCTACCATTGGTTCTCCTGCATGCTCAGAAGGGTGAGGGTGAAGTGATGGATAC
>JAFBJT010007878.1:202410-234317 GCA_016785325.1 Chascanopsetta lugubris
AGAAGTCAGATGGAGTACGACCGGATCAGACTGTCAGACATAAATGGAGCAAAGAGGGGGACTTTGTGTCGGAGCAGTCGTGCCAGAGACTCGCCTGGAATAAAGCCTTTACTGTATCTTCAGTCCGACTCATGAGCTCAGTGTGGGCACAAAGCACCACTGCCCGACTCCGGTCCTGTTCACACCTTAGAAGCCGATAAGACCCCTCAGGTTTACTCATTTTCTGGATAAGTCTCAACACTCACAGACCAGAGATACTAAGATTCTCTTAATGTGAGGGCATTGCAACCATCAGGTCCACCACGGTTGACCGTGCTCCTGACAGACGCTTGAAAGGCTAGTTCTTCGGACGATCTACAGGATTTTTGAAAATGTAACGCTTGTAAATTGTGTCCAATAAAGTTTTCATCTCGCTCGCAGCCGCCTGCGTGCAGCAAACACGTCAAGTTGACAACCCAGAAAAATGCTGCTTTGTCCTGGCACTTGTTTACATTCCCATCACTCCTCATCCTCCTGCTCCAGTGAATGACTGCACATGGGTGGATATGTGTCGGGCAATTTTGTTCTCAATGTGAGTTGTGTGTGTGTGTGTGTGTGTGTGTGTGTGTGTGTATAGAATGTGCCTTTACTGATTCAAAGGGAGGAAGAACGGGGCAGGGCAAACTTGGCTCCGCTGTCCTTTCCACAGCCCTTCTTACATGTGCAATTACATTCCTCCTCTAATGGAGAACAGAGATCAACCCCAGTCCAGTCGCAATAAAGAGCTACTGTTCCTTTGCTCAGTGTACTTGCATGTGCGTGTGGCCATAACTGCTTCTTGTCCCTGAGTAGTTCTACTCATCCTGTCATCCAGGCTGATTCCATATAGGAAGCTGATTACAGATTGATTGGGCTCATGTTTCCTTGTAATAAGTCATGGACGGGTTCTATTTTGAGAGAGCAGACAAGAGCAAGAACAATAAGCATGTTGTTCAGTGAGTGTATAGATGTAGATGCTCGATGATGGCTGTTGGAAAACGTTCGGGCAGTGGAAATGTGTGTGTCTCCGCAATTAATGCTGTTATCTGTAGCTTCTATGTCTGTTCATTAAGTGGATGAGGAACATTGAATTAAAAAATGATAACTGCTATTATCTGACATTTAGATGTCATGGAAACAAGCTAGAAACCTCTCCAGTGAGTTGTCTGTTCAGCGAGTGTGCTGTTGGAAAGCAATGATGGCTGATTGCTGGCCAGCCACATCTGCCTTTATTCAGCAGGAATCTTCAATCCTGTATCAGTCATTCGTGGAAGCGTCACTTTGATCCAAGCCAAAATATCTCAAAATCAATCGAATCATTGTTGATATGAAAACACACTTGTGGTCCTCAAAGGATGAACACCTGACTTGATGAGTCTTTGACTTCTGCTGGATTGAAAAGTATCTTTCCCTGTTGAAGGTGTTTGGTTTCCATTCTCTTGTGAACGTTGCTTTATGTAAAAGTAAGGATGTTTTCATCAGCCTTGAGTCTGACTCATGGTTCTTTCATTGTACTCCTGCACAGATCGTGCAACATGGGGACCATTGTAGGTGATGTGCAAATTATGTTAGTTGTCGGTTAGCATGCAGTTATTTTACTGGTCGGGCCCAATTGAGATCAAATTGGGGCGTATGTGGGCCCTGAGCTCGAAAGACTTTGACACCTCTGATTTAAATCAAAGCCACAAGCTTTGATGTGTTTTTTGAAAAATGTAAAAATCAAACGCTGCTGTAGATCATCTGTGTGCTGCTTCTGTATCTATCATTGTTGATTGAATCAACAGATAAAACAGGTCTGTAGCAACCAGAGTCTTCAATGAACCATTACCTTCCGTCATGTGTCGGCAGCACTCGGTTAATTTACAGCACTGGGAGCGATTACTTGATCACTTGCTCTCATGATAGTTTGTTCGGGAGTCATGATGTATTCCCTAAGCCCTGACTTGTTCATGTCATTCTTTGCTCATCTCCACCCCACATGCAAGTCAGGACTTCATGTTGCATTACCGTTCCTATCACCGGAAGGCACAGTTATGTGGAAAGGCTCATTCTATTATGGCTTGTTTGTCTTTCAGGCTTGTTCCAAAAAAAGGTGTTGTCTCATTCCTTCGGATGCCACTCACTGAGAATCAACAATAACCGCTTCATTCATTCATGTTCCCTGACATGACTTGAACTGTACATCCCCTCTTCCTGGAACAAAGCCTTCAGTCATGACTCAGTCAAATAATCATTATGGCTCCTTAAGTACCTGTGTGGAGAGGTGGAACTGGCAGCCAGAGTTGAGGAATGTGCTTCAATAAAGCTGCCTTTGAATGGTTGCTCAGGAAATGTCATAACAGCAGAGGTAAAAAAAAAAAAAGAAGTAAGACATGGATAGACAGGACAGATTAGTTTTGCAGCTGGCGGTGGCAAACAGCCATCAATACACCTGATGGTCGACCAGAGGGGTCTTTCCCTGCTCGGAGGGAAATGGAGCGTAGCCTACTGTTACTCTAAAGCCACTTCAGAAAGTATTGCTTTATAGTTTATGGCTCCATCTAACCGGCCAGTGTATTATCAAGAGAGGACACTTTAACATTGTTATACAAAAGCCAGTTTAATTCTTATCTTTATCTTTACATGAATCCTTATCTTTGTTTATGTACGTCTTTTTTTTCCTTCAGAGTCCTTTTGTCATACAGAAGCTATTAAAAAGACATAAAAGAGTCAAAGTGTAGCCCAGGGTAACATATTTCTTCATTATGATCAACATGGACTGAGCCGTTTGTTCTGAAAACATTATGTGGCTGCATTTTCAATCTCTGTTGTTGTGTCAGCGTCTGGCAGATGTGACTGCTCTTTTGTTTGATTTGAGCAATTATTATACTCATTATACTAAGTTTTGGGTTTCAATCTTTAAAACGGTGAGATTTCACGCAATATAAAGACAATGACAGAGGCAATAAACAGCAACAACTGAGACTGCATCAATTTCATCTATATTGTCCCATTTACATATAAAGTAAGATATTCAAATATTCCCTCTAGAAACAGAACGGTTCTAGTAGGGCTTTAAAGGGTCAAACCAGTGTCAAGCTGGAATGAAGTGGCCCTTTATCGCTTCATCTCAACTCGGTTCCCAGAGTCTGAGTGACAGACTGTGGACAGCAGAGGGCTGTCAGGCTGTCAGACCACCATCACACAATCCCCCACACCCCACCCTCCAGCACCCACCCAACCCTACCACCACACTACTGACTGACTCACTCACTGCAAGGCACTGCCCCCTCTTCAATTACAGAACAAACAAGACCAAAGCTACACACCTGACCATCATCATCACGGCACCCCCCCCCCCCCCCCCCCCCCCCCCCCCCCCCCCCCCCCCCCCCCCCCCCCACCCCATCACCGCTCCTCCCCTACAAACACCCCCTGTCAACTGTTATACAGTTTATGTAGGACTACGTAAACACAACCACAAGCAAACACAAACTACTGCAATGGGACAGAAATGTGTGCCAATAACCAGGTGTTGCTGTGTGTGTGTGTGCGTGTGTGTGTATTTATCAATCTTTCGCAAACGTTCCTTCCTCCACATGCAGTAGTCGCACAAAGGCACGTTTCTCAGGAACATTCATAAACCTCTGTGTATGGTTTGAAAAGACACATGCGCGCGCACGCTCAGCAAACCATTTCATGAATATTGAACGCGTTTTGTGCGTTCCAAGTGAATGCACAGCTCTCCGTGTACCGTGTGTCATTGTTGAATAATTGATCCTTCTCCTTGCAGCCTCCATTTGTCATAATGAACAGTTGTACTTGTGTGTTCCTCTCCAAGAGGAAAATACACTTTTCACAGCCACTGCCAGGCAGCTGGGCAACCAGACACGGCTGAAGCACAAACAATTTGTCACTGGTTTGAGGTTTGGTCCGAATCTGCTGTTTTTGCACTTATGTGCACATACTGTATGTGGGGCACGGGAATCTCATGATGCCCTGTTTGTGTTGACAGGTATGAGATCAAATACGACAAGGAAGACTATGTGCTGAGAGTGAAGAAGGCGTCTGTCAGCGACGAGGGAATGTTCACCTGTGTGGCAGAAAACCGCGTGGGAAAGCTGGAGGCCTCGGCCACTCTCACCGTCAGAGGTACTGTTTCCTGTTGTTGTTGTTTTTCCACCTTAGCCTGCAGCCAGCCGAACGGGCCCTTAGAGGAGCCGCGTATCGCTGTGGTTACCAATACAGGAGTCAGATTGACAGTTTACTCCGACGGGCCCCTTCACACAAATGGAAATCCAGAATGCTGACTCCCACAGTCGAGAGAGAGAGAGAGAGAGAGAGAGAGAGAGAGAGGTGTGCGCAGTCTATGAATTCGTTTAATTATTTACATTTCCGAGTGCAGTGTCGACACACTCGGCGACCCCCGCCTTCCCCACCCCACCCCCCCCACCCCACCCCTCGTGGTGGTCTGCTGGCCGTGCTACACCTTCATATGCTGCAAGTCAGTAACGTCATTTCACAGATTACCGGTGCACACCATCAGTCCCACACCTGGGGTTTGCAAGGTTAATAAAAACATTCAAACCATAATTCTTCCCCTCTTTTCACCGCTCTGCTTCCCATTAACCCCAAGTGTTTAAGGTCCCAGTGTGGAGCTTTAGTGCGACACATAGGGCCAGAGGCAGGTAAAGCAAAGTCTGTGTACAATTCTCTTTTCTTACCCTGTCTGAATCATCGTATTTGACTGTTAAAAGGTGCAGTGTGTACGATTTCTGGCATTTTAATCACTTCTAAAAAATATTATGAAACCATTACATACCGACATTTTCATTAAATTATAATCAACTAAATGTTTTGGGTTTTTTTTCCATTACCCTTAAATGAGAGCATTAATGTATATTTACATGATGAGCGGGTCCTCTCAGTGTGGAGGCCGCCATGTTTTTACAGAAGCCCAGAGTGGACAAACGAAACATCTTTTGAGTTTGAATGACAACTGAACTCTACCATTGGTTCTCCTGCATGTTCAGAAAGGTGAGGGTGAGGTGATGGATACAACATGCAACTTCACCTCTAGATGTCACTAAATCTTACACACTGCACCTGTAAGAAACAAACAGTGAGGAAATCACTACCTAACCTGGCTCCTCCGGATGGAGTCCAGGAGTTTCAGAGGCTTAATTTAGTGTTTGAAAGGGTTCTTCTTCTCTTTCTCTCGCTCTCTCTATCTCTGCCCTCTACATCAGCACCAGTGACAAACACACCTCCGCCTTACAAACACGCTCCACCCATAGAATTGTAGATTTCATTAATGCGAGCAGAGAAGATCCTGTAGCACATTTGTCCCTGAGACGCGATAGAAGCCACCCCACAGGGGTTCATATACGATTGAACATTGTTGACCTCTAGAGGGCGCTCATCCCTCAAACCCTTTATCGTCGTAGGGTGCGAGGAAGCTTTACAAAGCAAGAAAGCTGTCTCGTGGACAAAAGCTACTGAATCCTCTCTGTCATGTTTCCCTTTGCCAGAACAGTGTTGGGCCCAACACAACATGTCATTCGTTCTGACTTTGATTTCTTTTTTTGTCTTATTTTACAACTTTTTTTTTTTCTGTTGTTCTGTTTGTTTGTGTGTGCGTGTCTTTCATTTGATTGTGTCGTGTATCCACTCCACCATTGTCGTGTCTCCAGCTCGCCCCGTCGGTAAGTACCCATCCTTCTGGTTCGATCCCATCCCGCATGCCCTCTCCATTCACAGTACTGCACCTGACTGCTTGACAATCAATTACCATCGCTTTAACATGACTGTATTTGTTTAAAGCAGATGTTACATTGTGCCATTTAACCTTTTATTATTTTTATTGTTATTGTTGTAATTGCGAAATTCTATGGTAAATGTATAATGTTTCCACATGTACGTGACTGAGATAACTAACACGACCAAAGTTTCAACTGGGCCGTTACTCCACTAAGTGTGATTCATTCGTATAACCCCGATACAGAGTTCTCTGAACTAAATCAGTCTCCTCAGAGATTAAATGCCATGATCACTGATTTGACAGCGAGCAACCTGAACTTTCAAATCAAACTTTCCCCCTCACAACATCTACGTGAGTTTTTTATGGGGCAAACAATCAGAGCATTGTGTTTTCAAATAAGGAAACAATTCCTCATTTTTTCCTCATTCAAAAATGCAGATCCAAAATATTCAAAATCCAAATGTGCACTTTTCTATGTTTCTATTTCTAGGAGGTGAGACAGTGCGGCTGATTATGTGCGTGTGTGAGAGAGAAATTGTGTGTGTGAATAAACACTTTCTGAATAGTTCAGCTGCTGCCTCTGTGTCAGACTTTGACAGAGATGAACAAGTCGCAGCAGCAAAACTTTTCAGGTGTGTGGTTCCGATTACAACGAAGGGACAGAGACGTGTCGAAGTACTTAGAGCGCGGACTACAGAGTATTCACTGCTAAGGGGTGTCGGTGGTATTGATTGGGGCAGCAGCTGCTGTGGTGTCTGAAGACGGGTGATGAGCACTTCATCTGGACCGACAGCTGATTTCACCGCTGCAGGTTCCGGTAACAAAGTGCCGCTGAAGAGATTTATCAAGTGTAACGACTCATCGGTTCAGTTACCGCCAGTGCAGCTCTGAACCGAAGGCTCCTTCGATGCGGCAGCATGTCCTTTACACCGAGTGAGTGGGCTGGCAGCGTGATAGTCTTCGACGTTGTCATCTCATATGGTCCAGAACGTGTTTAACTCGCAAGTCTTGAGGCCATCTGTGGATTGTTGGAACGCGGCGCCGAGATCTGTTTGTTTTGGACGAGCCTCTATCCTTCTGAGCCCCGCAACACCGAGCTCGAGAATCCCATTTTATTTCCCCGTAGATGGTGAAAAGGTCAAGGCAGAATCCAAATCTGATACACTTTGGTGATGAAGTTGTCAGAGGAAGTGAGTGGAAGTGGGCATGTGGACGTTTTGAGTGTAGAACTGTAGAAAGACAAGGGAAAAAGGAGGGAGACAGGACAAAGGACAAAGGAGGACATGAGAGTGGCAGAAGTGTGCGTCGCAGACAGACTGGGCTGGCAGACACACACACACACACACACACACACACACACACACACACACACACACACTGCCTCAGTAGCAGGACTTCAGCTGCCAAAACAGCAGTGGCTGTTATACGATTGTCAAACTTTCAGCTGTGAAGAAGATGGAGGAAATTACACATTCGCCCCGCCTGTGGGGAGAGACGGTAATTGCTGTCGTCTCCCGAATAAAATATGATTGAACGTGGGATTTATAAAGGAGATAGTAGAAAAGCCCTTTAAGTTCGAGTGCACCGAATGGATGTCTTCCTCTCTGACCATTTGTTCTCGTCACCCCGGCTGCAGTGTTATGCCGAGATTTCTCTGAACCAGGCAGATGTGACTTGTCATGAATTAAATATGAGGGCGCCAGATCATGTGTTTCCTCAGGTATAGGGACAGGAAGGAGCCTCTCACATGTCATTAAGGCTGTCTGAATCAAAACAGCACCAGTGTGTTAGCCCTGAGCAGAGCGGTGGAACTGTCACACGCTGACTTCCTCTTGATTCGTCTGAGTTTTTGATCCCTGCTTCTCTGTGGGCCTCCTCTCCTCATAAAGCATTCCCCATCAGTATTTAATTATTTTCAAATGTAATTTAAAAGGTACGAGAGGGAGGCTGATGCTGAGCCGCAGGTAGAGAATGAGATTAAACTTGAAAAATTAAAAAAGGCACAAATATCATTTCTAAAATGGAAGAAAGAAAATATGAATAGGTCAAACTGTCATGGAAACAAGGGAACATGGAAATTAGATTATAGAAGGCGTTCGCTGATTGGTCCGAGAAAATGTATAGCACATTTTTATTCACTAAATTCTGGTATAAATTTGCAAACTCAAATTGAACAACTCTTGGTTTTTGACGCCCAGCTGTAAACAATCAACCTTGCAAGCTAAATCCAATTATAAACCTCAAAATAGCCCGTTTGACAGGACTCGGAGACATAAATTTAAAGGTAAAGGGGGAAATCATGATGTAGAGAGCGTGAGAAAGGAGCATTGTAACTGGCGCAGTGACAGAGTCCACTGCAAGGTGTTAGACCTTATTTTTAGTCAGTAGTTAGGAGGAGTGCAGTGTGTGGGATGGAGCAGGAGAAAGGGGAGGGAGCTGGGTCCTTGCCAGAGCATGATTTAGGAGCTCTGTATCAGGCCCGGCATTGTGAGAGCCACGAGATATCCAAGCTGCAGAAGGCCAAACGGAAAGGCAGTAAATCTGTAGCCATCTGTACCATTCCCAACTGTGTATCTTTGACAAATACACATCCCCCCAAAAAGGAATTACACGGAAAACCCAGCCAAATGGGAAGAGCTTGGCCTTACTGGAACCAGCTGGCTCGTCAGCGAAAGGACTTACAGAGAAATCTAAAGAAACAAAGAATGCAAGATGTTGCTTTGCAACAATTCGGATTCTTTATGTCACACAATTCTACCACAACATGTATATTTGTTTTGTCTGTAAATCTATAGAATTGAGAAATGCCCCCCCGCCCCCATTGTCTGCACTTAATTGAGTTTAAGGCAGGAAGTGGAATTTGTTGACTCTCATTATCTCTGCAGGAAGCATGTTTCCTGCTGCATGTGATTTATGTCTTATCTTGGCAAACATGGTACTTGTCAACACAGGACCCCCTCAGTGACAAGAAGAATAAACAAGTGGAGGTCGTGGGTCACACAGTAAAATACTTCGGGTCGAAGTTCAGACATTTTTAGCGATCTAATTGTATAGCTGCCGTAATATAACATCCTTCTGCTTTGATTACAATGAATCAAGGGATACTGTGTCGTTGTTGATGTAGAGGTTACTTGTGGTTGATTAAGATAGACTATTATGTACATCTATGTATGTTTATCACCAAAGCAAACTCTATATTCCATTATTAACCCCATGCTGTCAGCCTCTGTTTGTTTGATTTAAACGAATGGTGCTTGAACCAGTGGAAATAAGAAGACAAGCAACGGCCCCTGTTTTCAGCTGCTTTCAGATATGAATTCCAGAAAACGTCAAAGCCAAGCCAAAGTTAAACACGTGGAGAACATATCAGGAAATATGCTGTGAGTGATTCCTGGGACGGTCAGCGAGTGAAGAGAGACGCCGGTGCGCACCAAACAAGCCTGTATCTTATCTCCGGGCTCTTCGCTCTCTCTTAGCAAACGGCATCTGTCAAGCTGTCGGTCAGAAATGTCTCACTCTGTCCTGAGTGCGTGTGAGACAACTGCCCTGCCTTCTGAAGAAGTGGTAGTTATTGACTGATAAAGCTTCACACTCTGATTTTAAAGTTTTATTGCACCTCACACCCATTCGCCCACTAATGGAGACGTGTTACCTTGAAGTGTTGGCGAGCGGAAATCTTTATTCCTCTCTCACATTCCACTTTGAACACAACTTTGATCAGCCACTTCACATCGTGACTTTTATATGAGATGCGCTCTGATGCAGACTAAATCATGCATATGAAAAGTCATGATTGGCCCCCAATGTGCGTCTTTACCCGTTTGTAGTGGTGGATGTTTCCAGGGCATGGTTGTGCCTCTGTGTGTCGTCTCGAATCTCAACTGCCATCGTGACCAAGGCGCTTCCACATGTGAATGCAGATGTGGCTGCCGTTCATTCATTCAGCCTCTGTCTCACCTGGATGAATGGCCTACCTGGTTACCATGGAAACGGCCGTAATTGGCGCTCTCCCTCCGTTGAGAGCCGCGAGACAGCGATAAAGAGCCCGATTTCAAGCTGCATGGAAGCTCTGTCCAGCACTCCCATTTTGATTTGATACCATATGGTATATTGCTTGTGTTTTGCCTGTAATCCTCCCAACCCCCGTGATAATCTCCTGCCCTCGTGTTTGACCTCCCTGAGCATCGCCGCCCTGCTAACGCTGCTGTTTATGCCCTCTGACTCCAGCTGCACCCCAGTTTGTCATCCGTCCGCGGGACCAAATTGTGGCTCAAGGCCGCACCGCCACCTTCCCGTGTGAAACCAAAGGGAACCCTCAGCCCGCCGTCTTCTGGCAGAAAGAAGGCAGTCAGGTAAGAAACAGACAGGACAACCCCACAAAACCCGGTTCGCAGCAAAAATGCCCTTTTATCCTTGCGAGCGAAAGCATGTTGCTCTCGTGTTCAACAGCTTGTCTTACTTAGTGGGAATCTAGTGTTATCAACAGCGTTTATGATCCTGCTGCCCTGCACGTGCACACAAACACGTGGACACACTCTCACACAGCACTTGAAACCGCACTATCGGTCGTCAGCATCTTTACCACAGACGCGCACCATTGTTCTCGGGAGCCGTCAAACGACAGTGTGCCTGGTAAAGTGCTAATCGGTTTCCCGTGACCCTGCGCTGATAAGAACGATCCTATCCCTCAGTCGAGCAGATAACCCATTCAAATACCTGGGTGTCCTCACACCACTCGACAACAGTGCCAATTAGGATCCTGTTGAGGCTTGTAGATGAGCCAGAGATATGATTCAGCTCTGGCAGAAGTTCAAACACACACACACACACACACACACACACACACACACACAGACACTGAGGCCAGCAATTACAGCAAAGTCCTCCTGAAAGAGGAGGCACATGGTTGCTTGTTCTCACAAACATTCGGTGTCATCCTCGCCCACTTCGCCCCTCACCAACGTGTGACCTCAGCGTATGAATCAGTGCTGAGTAACGCCGTGAACCCGCCTCATAATAACAACAAGTGTGTGTCTCACGTTGTCATTAAAGATGAGGCTTGTTGAAATGAATGCACAACAAACACTCCAGGACAAGCGCTTGCATGTCCATCTTTGCATTTGTGTCTGTCCTTGTGTTTACCCGTGCCGTCTGCGCCTCGCACCAACGCTGACACATAAAAGGTTCGCGGGGAGGAAAAAAAAAGAATTAAAGCTAATTAAGTCGAGTAATTAAATGAGAGAACGGCCCTTTTCTCACTCTCGAGGATAATGGACTGTATATCTCATGTGCTGGAGATGCACAGAGCCTAATTACAAACAACATCAACATAATTTGTCGCATTAAAGCCATTAGGTGGAATTGAATCCAGCTTAATGTATTTGCTGGTTATGTTCGGAGGGATCATCAGAAAGAAAGGCATATTAAAACAAAGACCTTGGGTAAGGTGACAGAGCAGCTCATCACCAAAAGGTTCAAACGAGGGCCGATGACTGCGGTGACATTGATCCTCAGATTACTCACATTCACTCTGGAATAAGTGGGATTCTTTTTTTTTCTCTTTCATTGCATGAAGCAGTTTTATTTGTGTGGTATATTTCTATGATTTTCGAGATTAAAGTTCAATTATCTTCTCATCTTGGGCCAAAACCGACTCACCAGAGGGTCCAGTGTTTGACACCCCTGACCATAATCAACTCATTGTTTTAATTACCCTCGAATTTATCATACGTCCGGAACAGATCCTCTTTACGGAGGCGGCCATGTTGCGCCACCATGTTTTCACAGTACCACGGATTGGACGGACTGTTTGAGTTGTAATAATGACAGAAGACCCACATAGGATTCCCCAATGTGTTTGTAGGGGTAGGGAGAGGTGGGAAGTATTCAACTGCTTCATGCAACTGAACCTTTAAATCCTACCCACTGTACCTTGAAGATAATTGGCTGAAACATTTGGAAAAGCGAGGGAAATATAATGATCATTCCATAAGACATCAAAAATCATTTTTTCTGAATGATAATATGTATTTTCAAGTTACACTGCATAATATGTGCGCTTTAAGTATATGGACTGACTGTAAATGAGCTCCAAACCACCGTGGAATTGAAGGGAAAATGGAATGACAAGCAAAAGTACGTTGTTTTCGTAACACAATGGAGCCTCTGGCTTGGCCCAAGAATATGGATGAAACCAGATAATCAAACTGTGGAGAGGCTGTGTAGTTTGTGCACTCGGTTAACCAAGTGAGAGAGAGATCTGTGTGAGTGTGCGTGAGTGAGTGAGTGAGTGTGCATAGTATGTGTGTGTGTGTGTGTGCATTTTCATGTTCTCACTAATGAGCTGTTTGTTCGTCTTCCTGCAGAATTTGCTCTTTCCAAACCAACCCCAGCAGCCCAACAGTCGCTTTTCGGTGTCGCCCAGCGGAGACCTCACCATCTCGTCTGTGCAGCGGACAGATGCCGGTTACTATATCTGCCAGGCCCTGACCGTCGCAGGCAGCATCCTCGCCAAGGCTCAACTTGAGGTCACAGATGGTGAGGGAAAAACCGACGTGTTCCCCGTCCAGTGCCAGCACACGAGCACACGACTTAACACCACAACGGTTCGGGTGATGCTGGTGCATATATGTGGATGTGAATTCAGATGCATGCTCCTCATTTTTTCCTCAAGCGTTGAACTATTCCCTCAACCAAGGAACGATTTTCTGACATCTGGTTTTAGTTTGAAGGTATTCAGTAGTTACACGAGTGCAGTCTATTTTCTTATTCCACGTGCAAGATTAAATTCACCCCTAGTTAAAGAAGTGTGAGTTTGCCCATGACCTCCAGTCGCCGTGTTTTTACTTCCCTTGTTTATTTTCTCTTTTTTTTTCAACCTGACACAATTTAATTAAAATACCCTCCTTTTCCTTTGGAAAGGAAATAAAGCATTGCCCTTGAGTTCCCCCCAGTTTAATGATGAGCGCTCAGTTGAGTGGGCGAGGAGCAAGTATGTGTATGAGGGGAGTCAGCTGCAGGAAGAGACACAGAGAAAGAGGAGGCATGTGATTGAGTTGGTGAGTGACAAGGGTTTTCTGTGGGATGAGTAATGTCGCTCCTGCGAGATGTGGGAGCTGCGATGGCGAGAGCGACAGCCATCCATATGTCTGCTGAAGCGCCGGTGAGCAGAAAGATTAAAAACACCACAGGAGCACTTTAACAAGAAAATTGGTTTGCCGTTCAAAGTCAGCATCGCATTTTACAGACATCCACGGTGACCCATCCACGATGAACCTTTTTGTGTGTGTTTACTGGATTTCTTTCTTTCTTTTTTTTTTTTTTATGGGGACAGTGGAACAAAAGCCGTGTCCGTGAGACGGGTCTTAGGCAGGTCGAAGAGAAAAACAGGGAGAGGAGGAAAGAGTACATGAGGGCCAGGGTGAGGTCATGGCCACACCTGCCGCAGTCTTTATGTGATTTACTACCTCCAGCCCTGACAACAGTCTGTGGAGTTCAAGGAGATCTGTAATGAGAAATTCCAGATCCCGGGACCGAAGGCTTCAGTTGAGCCCTGCCTCCTCCCGCTGTCACTCCTCCATGCCTTCCCCTCCTTCACACACATCAAGCGCGGGAGACAGAGCGCTGCATTCAGCCCCTGCACTTGCATCTGTCAAAATTAGGCGCCTGTCTTCTCCTAATGAGGAAAGCAACAACGTCACCAGTTCACACACAAGGATGCACTTTATGATGGAGGTTATTTAGTTATGAAACAAACGACTCATGGTCATATCACGACCCTTGTTCCAATATCATGAAATATTTAAAGGTCCAGTGTGTAAGATTTCACGACGTCTATGGGTGAAGTTGCATGTTGTGTCCATCGCCTCACCCTCACCCCAGAGGGCATGAAGGAGAACCTATGGTAGAGTTCAGTTGTCATTAAAGCTCCAAAGATGTTAACTATAACCACTCTGGGCTAGTGTATAAACATGGCAGCCCTCACAGAGAGGACCCGCTCCTAATGTGAATTTAGGTGCAGTGCGTAAGATTTTGGTCATTTTTGTCACCTCTAAAGATATTAGAAAACAATTACATACTGACAGTTTCATGAATTTAGAATCATCTGAATGTTTTATTTTTGTTCCCATTACCCTTAAATGAGCACATTAATGTACATTTACACCAGGAGCGGGTCCACCCCACGGGGTCCGCCATGTTTTTACGGCAGCCCAGAGCGGACATACTAAACATCTTTTGAGTTTTAATGACAACTGAAGTCTACCATAGGATCTCCTGACCACTCAGAAGGGTGAAGGTGAGGTGATGGATACAACATGCAACGTCACCTCTAAATGTTACCAAATCTTAGACACTGAACCTTTAAAAGGGCTCATTTTGGGGTAATGTGAAAAGAACATCATGCATGCAGGTGATTATACATTCATAACAATGTCAGTACATCCTTTTTATCGACATATAAAAGTGACAAAAATGGACCGAAATCTTACACACTGCACTTTTATTAAAAAAATAATAATAAAAAAAATGAGTGCAACACCCCAAAGCAAGGAGTGATCACGCCTGAGCCAGAGCGCATCATTCGAAATCACTTTCCTTTGTTAGATGTGGCTGCGAGAGAGAAAATAGGGGCGGAACGGAGGGTGTAATAATGTGTTGAAAGGTTACAAAGGTAGACACGGTAATTAGCCCCCGCAGGTCTGACATCATTAATCCATACTTTCTAATTAATGTGGGTTCTGGGATGCCAGGGGGACTCCACATTATTCAACTCTAAATATATAAACTGCCTGTGTGCTCCGGTGCCAAATCTCTCCCTCATCACCTCTGACATCCCCACTATTTCACCCACCGAACCCACCGGCTTTTTTCGCGACACGCTAGAACAAATGAATTTTCTCCTGTCGTGGAATTCATCATCACAGCATTAGCGTTCAGATAACTGGGAGTGAATGAGAGGATGATATAAAGGTCTGTGTTTCTCTGATTATAAGATCGGGATGATGCCTTTCACTCGGTTTTCTCCCTCAAAAAAATATCATGAGGGGTTTTTAGTAACACGCAGTTGACACTGACCTTTTATTGTGCCCCACACTGCACATAATGGGGTATTTATGTGAACCACGCTGAGTCAATAGGCAAGAGTCTCACCGCCAAACTGTACCACAGAGTCTAGAATGGTGTGTAAAAATAAGGCTGCCCAGGCGGTAACTGGAAACTGCTTAGCATCCCTCTGCCACATCAATGAACTGAGAAAACACGACTCAGCTTTTCTTTCCCTGTTGCCTGGAAATACGGGATACGGTCATTGTTCTGTGGTGCAATTACAAGACCTGCAGAGAAAATAGTCCACTTTACGATAGATAACCACATCCACCCCCGCTGCATTTTATGAGCCGGGCCATCACTCGGGATGTTCTATTGTCATCCCCCTCCATAAGGATCAAACATGAGCTCACGTTTTTGTCATCTCTCCGCAGTTCTTACGGACAGACCGCCACCCATTATTCGCCAGGGCCCGTCCAATCAGACTCTGGGCGTGGACAGCGTAGCACTGTTGAAGTGCCAGGCGTCGGGAGACCCCATCCCCTCCATCAGCTGGCTGAAGGATGGGGTCAGTCTGCTGGGAAAGGACCCGCGCATGTCTCTGCAGGAGCTGGGCAGTCTGCAGATCAAAAACGTTAAGGTAAAGGATTACGGTGTTTTTTTCACTGCTTCACATGTCAGGCATCAGTTAAAGGTGCAGTGTGTGCGATTTGGTGAAGAGATGAAGTTGCATATTGTATCCATCACCTTCTGAGCCAACTTCAGTTGTCATCAAAAGATGTTTGGCATGTCCACTCTGGGCTACTGTAAAAACATGGCAGCCACCATAGAGAGGACCGCTCCCATGAAAATCTTCATTAATGGACTCATTTAAGGGTAATGGGGGGGAAATCTAAGTTAGGTGATGAATAAATGAATGAAAATGTCAGTATGTAATTGTTTTATTTGTTCATTTTTAGTGACAAAAAAGACCAAAATGACCACACTGCACCTTTAAGCTGTCCTGAGTGGTCCAAGGCCTTTATGTACCTTATACCCTTTTCCCACACCAGGTTAAGGAGAACCTGTGTCATAACAGGTCAACTGCAGTTGTGGGTTTTAATCAGCTCTGGCTTCGGTTAGTGTCAATGGGAACACAACGCAATATCTGGCTGAGCTGATATTTTCCGAAGCAAATTGAACACTGTTACAAAATGTATTTTTTACAAATTGGGACAAGTATTGCTCATTTCATCATTTAGATCCAAAATGCTGAGCTGTTCTTTATTTGAGGCGTGGATTTCGAGGCAGATTATGCGGCAGATTGTCACAGTGACATTGTCACTGTGCTCCGGCGTCTTTGTTGTTCCCTACCTCTCTGGCATCATTACCAGAGTATTATGACATTGGACTTGATGCATCTGTGGAAAAAAAACACTTACTTGGTGAGAGTGTTATTCACATTTTTTTTAATGGGGATTCACCCGTCCGAAATCATCCCGGGTGAACTCGCTCATTCTAATTGGGAGGAAGCTTTGGAATAAGTCATTAGCAGGTTTGCTTTTTCTTTTTTTTGTAAATGGCTTGACAGAGCCACTTAATGTCACACCACCTACAGAGGGGGCTCAGCTGCGCGGGGTTGGATGGACTCCAGCTGTCGTATAGAAACACGAATGCACTCAGAGATATACACATGTGTGTGTATACACGCACACGCTCGGACTAAATTAGATTTAAAAGGCTCACATCTTCTTTTCCGCACTCCGAGGCCTCGATGGAATATCTATTATGCTTGATCAAGCTGCCGACCACTGACATGTTATTTAATAAATGGAACAAAAGGCACAGGGACAAAAACCAACAAACAACCGAAGTTCCCTAAGAGGGATGGAGAGTCAGGCCAGCTGTCATCGGTCCAGGGGGTTCCAGCAGCCCACCCTTAAATTAATTAGCCGTGCTTTGTTGTGGTCGGCCGGACAGTGGAGAAACAAGGAGGGGGAGTGGAGAAGTGATGGAAGGGTGGTGAGTGGAAAATGGAATTCATTAGGAAATTAGTGTCAGCACTTTGAGGCACTCACATAGGACACACAATTTGGCCGGTACAAGCCAGGCTCATGAAGTCGCCCCATCACTTGAAAGCGCCTCAGCGGAAGATTACGTATATATGCAGTCATCGATCCTGCTCCCAGTGTGTGTGAAATGAAATTGTCCTTTCACTAAAAAGTGTCATTACTTGAGTCATTAAGCCTTTGTGGATGTGCGCGTAGTCTTTTTAATCAGAAATGTGTCTGTGTTTCACTTCCTAGCTCTCAGACTCCGGGATCTACACGTGCGTGGCCACCAGCTCCAGTGGGGAAACATCATGGAGTGCTTTTCTCGAAGTCAAAGGTACACGGCGGCAAAATGAGTCCATGTATTAACGCTGGACTATTTTGTTGCTCAAGTTTGACTTGTTTGTCTGTCACCATCAGAATCAGGCGGAGTGATGGTTGTGAAAAGCCACGACGAGAACGAGCTGCCGGGTCCACCCTCCAAGCCTCAGGTCACAGACGTCACCAAGAACAGCGTGTCCTTGTCTTGGCAGCCTGGGCTGACCGGGGCCTCACCTGTCTCCTCATATGTCATTGAAGCTTTCAGGTTTGATCCAGCACCAACTTCCAACCGACACTCCCACATGATTTATTCGCATATTTTACGATGTACCAATCCTGAAATACCCTGGGAATAATCTCTCTCCTCTTCGCTTACAGTCAGTCTGTGAGTAACAGCTGGCAAACGGTAGCAGACCACGTCAAAACCACACAGTTTACCGTCAAAGGTCTCCGGCCCAACACCATCTACCTGTTCATGGTCCGAGCCGTCAACAGCCAAGGCCTCAGCGATCCCAGCCCCATGTCTGAACCTGTCCGAACACAAGGTGACTAACTCGTAATACAGTTATCATCATGTTTGTGCAATGCATGTATGCTTATTTCACAATCTGTAATATTCCAATTCACTCCTGGTATCTGTTTTTATTTTGATTGGGTGTCATTTCTGCCTCCACTCATGGGGAAAGGTCCCTGTGCACCTCTTCAAAGTGTGATACTTATCAGCTCCTCACAGCAATTCGCTTTGAATCACCGCACAATTTTCCAGAGGTCAAATTCTCCATCTGAGGCCAGCTCATTAAAGCTACACTTTGGCAATTACGTAAAATCACCGTGTCTACATCTGGATGGCCTAACCGAGTTAGAGCTATTCCTGCTATGTTAATGATCATGACAGGAAAATACGACTGCCTCCAAATCCAAGGAAGATTTGATTACAGTGCCGGACAGACCGCCGTCTCCACATTACGCTGATATGATAAGTCCCTCCTGCAAAAAAATGTAATGTGATCAAACAGCAACCCGTGGCCCAGCTCTGTCAAATACAAGCCAAGAGAGTGTTCAAAAAGTGGAAGTGGAGTCAGTGTGAATTGTAGGATATCTCTCTCCTGCCGAGGTGAAGGTTTTGAGATGATGTATGGACGTGTTTATCAGCGATGGCATGCACTGATGACAAATTGATTTTTCACTTCGTTCTAACTGTGTTTGGCCTGTCTCACCCGGTTAGTGTGGCCTGTGATTCATGACGCAGTGGGGTTTGTTTGAATGAAGTTTTTTCAAAATATAATTTCCTCCTGTGACGTTTGTTTTTTTTGCCCGCCCTTAGTAAATAACTCAAAATGTGGTTTCCCCTCAACCACACTCGATATCTCATGTGCTTGAGTTTTTATTGCTTGTAACAGGAAACAATTGCATGTGTGAAAATGGGAAATGAGCCTGAAATTGTGTTTTATTTCCCATCCAGTATTTCTGGGAGTCGGAGTTCGTCGGTTGATATGATTGTTGACAAAAAAATATATATATACTGTATATATATACTTTTTCGGCCTCGGCCACATTTCAAACCACACAAGTTCTTGAATACAACACATTGCACTGCAGATGTGGAACTGAGTCAACTATAAATCAAGTCAATGAAGTAAGAGACATGTATTTTCTTTATCTCACTCTTTCATAGATATTAGTCCTCCAGCTCAGGGCGTGGACCACAGGCACGTGCAGAAGGAGCTCGGCGAGGTCATGGTTCGGCTGCACAACCCGGTCGTCCTGAGTCCCACGAGCATTCAGGTCACATGGACAGTAAGTGCGAATTGTCTTTTCCTCTTAAATTGATGCTGCCTTTTCAGGTAGAACATGAATTTCTTTTGTTTGAACATGACATTGAAATAAGTGAGTTGTAAGAAAGGTTCCTTTGGGGTTGTCATGTCTCTGCACTTTTTTGCATCTTTGATTTTTCCAAACTGAGTCATTAAAGTCAAGATAGTTGATGTTAACGTCTCATTTGTCTTTGAAGCCAAACAATATTTTCCTGGAGGCACATTGTTAGTCAGGTCACTCCCCAAAGCTTTGAAATATTGTAAGTGGTGACTTAAAAGTAACCGAACATCAAATGGTTGAATTTTGCTTCTTTTAACCACAGTGAACATAAAAAGAAATGTCAGAGACATCTGGTCGCTCATCAGTCTCCCATGTGTCTTCATCCGCTCCCCCTCTTAAATCAAAGACCGCGCAGATACAATGAGATTGAAACAGTAATTGAACTAGATTCTGTGAAATTTTTCCTCTCTTCTTTCGGACACATTTATCATCTTTTCCGAACGACACAAACACATGTCTGCTGTGTAAATGTGCATATGCAGACACAAGAATCAGCAATGTTGCAAAATTAGACAGCTTTATCAAATGTGAAAAATGCTACAGCCTCATCTGAAATGTTTTTTTTTTAATTTAATTGTATGGTAATGAGGACAACTCTGCAAACGCTGAGCAGTTCATCCAGAATATGTGCTAACATAAATCACTCAGGTGCAGGTACTTTCACTACCAGCCCCTTACTACGTGGAATGTGGTGCCTGTTTCCATTTTCAAATGAACCACATTAGCACTTTTCCCTCAGACATGTTTATTGACCTCTACCATAAGTCTCACCCCGAGACTGGGTGACTAATTTAACGCTAAAGCATTGCTTTATGATTGTAATGTACAATCAACACAAGACATGGCCAGGTAATCAATCAGGGGCCCTTTCAGTAAACAGAGGGGCCACTCTCAAAGAGCTCTTATATTCCCCAATCATTCCATTAATAAAAGTCACACACTAAAGCAGGGAATCCATTTTGCTGATTTACTCGGGCGCTGGCTACACTGGCGAAAAACAGCTGCTTAATATCCCGCTTGAAAGCCTTGCTCACTTTTTCTACTGTTAACAAGCCATTACATTGACTTATGCACCCTCTTCTCTTCTGCATAAATCCACATTTTCAGTCGAGCTAAATGGCTCCAAGTTTGAAGGGAGGGGTCTTTAGTAGACTGCGCGGGGGGCGGGGGGGGGGGGGGGGGGGGGGGGGGGGGGAGTGGCTGTCACACCTCTAGTCTCTCTTATCTTTTCTATGGGACACATCTTTTGTTATTACCTCTGCTGTGTATTCCCCTCCTGTCCCCGGGGTGTATGTATTTGCAGCTGTGTGGCGTTCTCATACCCGCAGCCCTTATTAGATGTGGTGAGGTCTGATTTCTAGTGCCACCGGTTAGTGTTTATAATACATAAGAGACAAGAATATGTCCTTTAGTATGGAATTACCAGAAATGGAGGAGAAAACACTTAGCTTGGATTGCGGCCTGTGTGCAAGAGGTAATGGCAGAATGTTAATTGAGCTTAGTGTGTCATAGCTGGTGATAAAAGGCCCATTAAACCAGTAACTGCCTCTTAAGAGTCATGAATGTGATCCAGTGAGGAAAATACATAATCTAGTGGTTGGGTCAGGAGATGTCAACCAACCAGTTCTTTTCTGCAGTGGAATAAAAACCCAATCGTTCACCTCCTCAGGTGGATCGTCAGTCCCAGTTCATCCAGGGTTACAGAGTTTTGTACAGGCAGACTTCAGGACTGCCCTCACCCGGACCCTGGCAGAGCCAGGATGTGAAGATTCCATCCGAGCGCAGCGTCATCCTCTCCGCACTCAAGAAAGGAATCGTGTACGAGATCAAGGTCCGACCGTTTTTCAACGAGTTTCAAGGCATGGACAGTGAATCCAGGACGGCACGGACAAGTGAAGAAGGTTTGTGGATAGAGAACACGCTGAGTCGTCAAACCGTGGATTGTCTGCACAAATGTAAGCTGATGGTTGATACATGACCCAGTGGGCGGCTTTTAAAAAAGAAAAACACATCCAATACTGCGAACTGAGTGTAAATGTGAGAATGCATGTGTATGGATGTGCGTGCGTGTCTGTCCGACCTTCCCGCTGTGCTTTTTTGTTTATGATTGGTGGTGTTAGTGCCAACTTCCCTCTAATCCATCACCCAGCCGCCTCGGGCCTGAGCTGTGATTGGACACAACATACACTTCCTCCCGCAAAGACGATCTGTCTCCCAACGCCTGATTCACACAGCCTCTGACAAGGCCAGGGAGCAGAGTGACACAATAACAGACCCACACAAATACACAAAACGCACAGGTCTGTATTTGAGTGAATTTACCATTTTGACCAGCGTCAATGCGGAAATGCATCCATTGGCATCGCACCATTACCTCCCCTCAACCTTCAAGACTAATGAAATCCAATCTTGATTAAACAGCTCCACTGTGACCAATGAGAACACAGACTCTTTATACTTTGGACAAAGCCCATCGTGCCACATCACACCCAGGCCTGAACGTATAGGAGACATCCTGTCAGGGTGACAGGCCCATTTATTTTCCCATCCACAAAGGGACCATATCTCATATGGCCAGCCAGTGTTCCCCACTCCCATCTCACACAGACGTCCCCAACACACACTCCCACAGTTGGGTATATTCAGTACAGTATACAGTAAAACCTATATGTACGGAGACCCCACCCCCACACCCTAAGGCCCCCGAAACCTACATTTCACAGCTATTACCGGTACTGATAACGCCCTCTGCTTGCGCTCTATCTGCATCCCAGTCGCTCACGAAGCTCGACCACTTTCTATTTCTGTCACAAGGCTGCTACTGTACCTGGTCGGCCGAGATAGCTGATACATCGCCAGCCACGTGGCGGTTGGCTCCTCGGAGACCTTGGGACCACTGAGAAGGGCAGTGAGATGGATAGAGAAGTCTTGTTCAGAGGGTGATTAAAACTCGGCCGATGCCTAATGCAATTTACAAAATCCCCAGATGAGGTCCAGGTGGGACGTCAGGGCTCAAACGCTGTGTCCATCCGAGTCGTTCCCTCCATCTTTTTTACACAATGTCCCGGTCTCCCTGTAGACAGTCGTGTCAAGACTGATGCCCCATCTGATGCCGCCGTCTAACTCTCACTGAGTTGTTGCTTCACTAAGGAGCCCCATTAACACAAGGTGATGGTGAAATAGTCCAATCAGTCCCATTTGTAAGAATGATCGTTTAACATTACCAAATGTTCTTCTATGTTGATTGAAGGTGCACAGCTCCCCCTCTGCCCACTGCATGGGTATTCTATGTTTGTGCGTCTTCATCATGCGACGTCGATCTATGTGCGCATGAGAGGCAGGGGGTCACATTCCTGCCTGCCATACATCACTCCGCTAATGGCTCTATTAGCACAGCCTCAGAGGACGCTAATGAAAAATGTGTATTGTTTAGCACAAATATGCATGATAATAAGCTGCTAAATCATTCATCGCATTAACTTTGAACGACATTGCCTCTGATGGCTGCCACGCACCGATCCACCACTTTGTCACCGCGATGTAATTCGGTGTTGGAGAAGCCCGAGCACGATGGTTGATCAGATGCTCCCATGGTAGATTGTTTCTAATCTGGCCAAGGTGCTGGGTTCATCATTGGACCCATTCATCTTCCACCATGCCAGGGCTCCCTGGCTCTCTGGGGGACCGTGTGGCCAATCGCACTGAGGGATGAGCACAGATTTACGGGGTGACACGTGCCATTTTGGATGGAGGCGAGGTGAGGGAGAGGCAGCTCAGGAGTAATTGACCTGTCAGTATTCTGCTGTGGTGCCGCTCCCCTGCCAGCGACTGCGGAAATGAGAAAACATTATTTTTAAAACGTTATTTCCAGTTGGGCCAACTGTTATTTATTTTTCCTCTGTCACCCCTTGTGGGGTCAGACGATTGTTGCCATCAGAATAACAACAAAGTGTGGTTTATGAAAGCTTGGACTTGTCTTGTTCTCCACACGCGCTGCGTCCGTCTGCGGATTGAACTGATTCATTTAGATGTGCCCCGCTGTGACACCTCGGCCTGATCCTTACCTACTGTCTCTAGTTTCATCCGGATGATCGATGGAATCAGCCAATATGTTTACCGAGACCTTGTTCCCCTCCCTTAAGATGCTTCCCTTTTTCATATTTCCTTTGTGTCTGCGCTTTATCCCATAAGCTCGTTGACCCACACGCCACCAGGGTTCGGTTAATGCAGGGTTTCGGTCTGAGCTTTACTGAGAACTGTTACCTGACTGTGCCAGGAATCAGGATGTCATTCCACAAATCAATACCAGTATTCTTTGTGTGGCTCCAGCTCAGTGCAGAGGCAGAGATATTAAATCATGGTGGATGTTAAAGATAGGCTGCATCCAAGTCAGAGCTGCCCTGGACCTCATGCATATCCCTCGTTTAATGAGACGTCTTGACAGCCTTCAGGCACCGGTGCCATTCTCGAAGAATAGCATCCCTCTCCGAAAAAACGCATGCATGCCTGTGAATTATTATATGTATTTATGTGCATATTTCCATGCTTTTACTTATTCAAATGTACGGTGCTACTTTGCCACTCCAATTAAATGTGCCACTGCCTGAACTGTACGGAAGCATACTTGACTGTTAACCTGGATGTGTTGTGTTTCTGCTTTTAGCTCCCAGTGCCCCCCCACAGCAGGTAACAGTCCTGACTGTGGGGAACCAGAACAGCACTTCCATTAGCATCTCCTGGGACCCTCCGCCGTCAGACCACCAGAACGGCATCATACAAGAGTACAAGGTTTGTCTCGGCACGTCACTGCACAGACTATCACTTCCATCACGCCAACATAAATGGAATAACTTTTTTTTCTCTCCTTCTCTGCTTTAGATCTGGTGTTTGGGCAATGAGACGCGCTTCCATGTGAATAAGACAGTGGATGCAGCCATACGCTCCGTGGTGGTGGGTGGTCTGCAGGTGGGAGTGGTGTACCGAGTGGAAGTAGCTGCCAGCACAAGCGCGGGGGTTGGAGTCAAGAGCGAACCTCAGTCTATTATCATTGGTAAGACTTTAATATGAAGCAGTCCTGACCTTTCAACCTCCGGTTTTAGATTTTCCCCAAGTTGCAAGTCAGTGTTGACAAGAAACAACACTTTTCTTCAGGAAGAGGTCAACCGGGGAATATCTTTGATAAAGTTTAGGAATCTGCCAAACTGATATTATCGTTAAAATTCTACTATTTTGAAATGTGCCGTGACCACTCGTGATTTATGAGGAGACGGGGCAGATTTTGCCTGATTTGACCCATAACTGATGGCTTGGCCTGTAGCATGTTCTTATTTCCCCAGTGTCACTCACATAATCCATCTCCCAGAGCGGAGCCCCGAGCTTGCAGTTAGAATATGTTGTGTGTTTGCAAGTCTGTGGATGTGCGACTGGGTGTGGTCCCGTGGTCACAAAGTAATCATTTTGTGCATCTCTGCTTGCGTGCACATTTGATATTCTCAGCTTTTGGTGAGTGTGTATTTGTTCCTGTTGATGTGAGGAAGCATTTGTCCGTGCTGTGCTGTCAAGCCGTGCTCCTGGACATAGTCAGGGTGAGCTGCGTCTCGAGATCAATACAGACCAGCATCCTCCATTCTCATTTCACATGGTGTGTTTTACCTGCAATACAGTGAATTAGGGGCTGAGCTAAGCAAACAGCCTGCTCATCGGGGGGTTTGTTATAAGCTTTTAGGCTTTGTCTTTTCCAGTCTGCACATTAGATTTCACTGCACATCCTCTACATCCCGTCCTACTACCTTTGTCAATATCTCAGCAGAGATTCATCAGACCTCGCCCTAACCCTGCCTCCATGCATCTATAGGTGTTATTTCCTACAGAATAAGAAATAAAAGTGAAACACTCTCAGGGCCTTCGCATGGGCAGCTGTGCTAAGTTTCACCTTGAAGCAGCAAATCATGCACAGCAGCGTTGTTATTTCCTGTTTCCCCTCCAGTAGCTATCCAGCCGGCGTCGCATTAACACTGCCTGTTCCTCCCCGTGCCCTCAGGTAAGGAGTTTCGAGACGTGATTATACATGGAAACCGGAACAACAGCATCACAGAGCAGATCACCGATGTGGTGAAGCAGCCTGCTTTTATCGCGGGGATCGGAGGGGCCTGCTGGGTCATCCTCATGGGCTTCAGCATCTGGCTCTACTGGAGGAGGAAGAAGAGGAAGGGACTCAGCAACTACGCAGGTTAGACCAATCACAGCCACCTATGCAAATTAACTCTGACACCCCCCCCCCACACACACACACGTTTGCAAATAGTGGGAAATTGCTCCACCACTCGACAAATAATTATTTTTTCCCCCCACTTTCAAAGCATGAATATTTTACCACCACATTAACGTGGCCCTGTCTTAATCAGCCCGGACTTGATGAATTATTATCGAAGGTGCTCGCGGTGAGGTTGGAGATGGCTGCGGTGTTGAAAGCTCGACAGGGAGACGGATGTCAGCGTGAGTCATATCCAGGGGGCTACAGTTTTTGACAAGTCCACCCACGGTGTTGGTTAATAGCCCAGGGTGGCGGAGCTGAGTGGGCAGACTGGACTCTCTGCCGGTCACTGGAGCTGGAGGTCATCCAGCTCTCCTCCCACACGCTGACCCCGGCATCTTACTCAAGCGACCCCCAGTCAATACATGCAACCACCAAGTCCACATACATTGCCAAGGGTTCAAGAATTAATTAGAGAGCAGAATATGGTAATGAACTGACACAGTTTGTGTGTGTGTGTGTGTGTGTGTGTGTGTGTGTGTGCCACTTTCTGTACGGCATTATGTTCTAACATTAGCTCTTTGCTTATTAACAAGCGCAGACTCAAGAGAAGCACATGCTTCTGTAGCTATTTGTTCAGCGCAAACACATAAAAACAAGAATGTGCGGTGTCAGCTGCAGTGCGTGAGCTTGGGTAATTTGAATTCTTCATTTCTGTTTGTTACATGTGTGTTTTCTTTTCCTTTGTGCCACCGTCTCCACACCCCTGTGGCCTCTGAGCCGGCTGCTTTGCCGCCCGACGCTCTGCACACCGGGCGACTATGTGGTCTTACGCTGTCTGACCCCCCGGAGCTCGTCTCCTCGGCCCCGTCCCTGGTGTGCAGATACCCCTAAAGCGCTGCTTATCTCTGCAGGCTTTTAACGCGCAACCTCTCTGTCTTCTTGTTTTGCAGTTCAGTCCTTCACCTTCACCCCTGCAGGTACTGTTCATTTGTCCCGTCTCCTCACCCCCACCCCAACACTGATCCATCTCCCGCCCGCCTGTAGTATATGTGCTTGGATTGTCAGACTGATGGTCATGGCTAATGCAAATCCAAACCATATACTAATGAAGGAACACGTCCCGTGCCAGAGGAGCAAATTTAAAAGTCAAATAAATCCTCATTTGTCATTGGCCATGACCAAAGCCCCTGCAAACCTCAACTCTCCTCCCTGCCCAACCTGCAGCCTTATTTACATGTTGTGTTGTGTTTGTATGTATGTTTGCCTTTGAATGAGCGCATCTTACTGCAGCGTAGCTCATTTTCTTTCTCTTTTCTGTACTATTCTTCATTGTTTGCTTTTTTTTTTCCTCAAGCATTAGAACTCTTCCAAATGAACACGTCTACTTCCTTCTGCGTAGGAAGCTGGGTGGTGTATCTAATTTTCCCTCCACTTCTTATTCCTTGGACAGGTGACACAAGCTAGCCACATGGTACTGAGACTACATACATTTAGCTACCTTATCTTTACTTCCTGCCAAACTACAGATTTGTCTCTGCATTGTCTCTATATGTTCTTCGCTGAAATATGTAAGTAATGCATACATCAATCTGCTTCAGGGTGCGTTAAGTGCAAAACAAATTCTAAAGGGTTCAGTTGAAATCATGCCTTTGTGCTTTGTACAGGGTTACTGCAGATCCTTGAACAGTCTTCAAAAATGCATTTGAAAATAAGGCCCCTAATGCTTTTAAAATGTCTTTAATTGTAAGGGTTTCGATGTAAGAAGTAGATTTAGTCAAAATGTTGCTCGTATTCATCAAAACATTTTTTGGACGGCATTAAAAACGGTTCCCAAAGCTGCAGGAGCCCTGTATATACCAGTACCACCATGACTCACCAGTATGATGTGTCAGATGTTTGCTCAGTGCCGTTTTTTCCATTTCCTAGATTTACTTTCAGCAACTAATAATGTGATGTGTACCATATAGAGTCCCCATAGACGTTTAGCCACAGCAGTTATAACAGATTATTGAACATGAATAATTAAATGAAATTTATCCGGGCTTCAATTCGACAGACGTCTCAGAAAAGTCAGGAAGGATCATGTTAACTCTCCGAATCTGTTTTGGGCGGAAAGGGAGGTAAAATATCACAGAGACTTTCCCGGCGGTTGTATTCGGAACATGAGTCACAGCATGGCTGAAGAGTCTCTCAGTGCTGCTCATCTCTATATTGACAATGAGTTGATGTATGGAGAGTGTCCTGTTCCAGCCCGTCGTCAGTACACGAGCGGTAAATCACCACACTGCTGTGGCGCGCGGCCAGCAGGAAGGAGATTTGGCGGAATTTTTATACACCGATTATGTCCACCCCCTCCGTAATTCTTATTAAAGGGGATTAATCTGCATTCTTATTGGAGAAAGTGCTTATCTGGACGACAGAGGCGAGAAGCACAGCCGCGCCGCCATGTCACTCCGGCGAACATAAAAGTATTCCACCGCAGCCCAGAAATGTGCCTGAGCACAGATAGGGACTTCAGAGGCCTCCCCCGCTGCACGGCCTCCCCTCCCCTCCCCTCGCCTCCACCTCCCTCTCCTGTCAGTCGACTCTCGGAGAGACAGAGAATCCTCCAACAGAAGTTTGTTGCTGGCGGAACAAAGACAAATGGCTTGAACTATTCCTAAATAAAGGAAGTCCGTCTCGCTCCGTTGTGTCCACACACACCCCTGCCATGTAAGCCCTAATGATTTGAATCGCACTCGCTTGTAGTCAGGTGCTTCGATCTGCATGCGGCAGACAAACTCGTAACTGTTTTGTCATGCATAATAAGACAAATGATAAATTGTGTTTTTCTTGCTTTAAAACTGAGAGGAAATTGGATGAAGTGAGCCCAGGTAGCGTTGACGATGCATTCAAAACATGCTGTCAGCAGCCTCTGCAATCTACTGTGGGAGTTTCCGCTTTCTGTCATCTGCGTTACAACGTCACCCACTGAAAAGCCCCCTCTCTCTCTCGCTCGCCCATGCCTGGGCTTGTTGTGGAATCAACCTGAATGAAACAGAAAAGAGAGGAGGAATGCTGCCTCCTCTCTTTAATCTCCATCTGTGAAGCACACGAGCCAAATTACTAACAGCTCTCCTCCTCCTCTCTCTCCCCCCTCTCTCTCTCTCTCTCTCTCTCTCTCTCTCGTGAGTCAACCATCTCTCTTTTTCTCCTCCAACCCTCTGGTTCCCACTTGTTGGTTTGAGGTGATTTCCAAAACTGGTGCTGCTCCTCCGTGTTTCCTGTGATCCATTGAAGTTCTCAACTCGCTTAGAACTCCCGGTGCCTCTTTGTCATCATGCTCGTTGAACAGAGATAAAATAGATCCTTCACAGCCGTCGCTCACTTTGAGCTACGGAGTTTCACCAACCACTGACAGAGAGCGGCCCTTGTTATCCACGGATCAGCGTAATAGAACAGGCCAAGTGCAATGTTTGTGGCGGAGCCTCTGAGCCGGAGCAACAGTAACTCAGCCTCTGCACTTGAAGATGGAAAATCCAATGTGATTAATGAGCCCTCTGCCTTTTCTAATCATTTTTTTGGCTGAGATTTAATCACGAATCTGATAATAACTCAGCAGCAAAACAAGAAAGATGAAATGAGTTTTCCCACTCATCAGGCATCTTGTCCTTGAGGAACACATGACGTCTCCACTTAATGCAAAGCAATATGCAGTCCTCATCAGTGCACTTTTTTTTTTCCACGAAAGACACTGGATTAGGGCGGCATCCGCAACCCTTAATGAAACCATTAACCATCCAGCTGTGTGAGAGAGACGAACAGATAAATACGAAATGAGACAGTACTGAAAATCCAATGCATTTGAACCACGAAAGGAATTTCTCTGTTGTGTACGTAGGAAATGTAATATTTCTCAATGCCTTGTTTTTCCTCTCCTCTTCCTCTCCTTCCTCCTCCTCCTCTGTCTGCAGTGACATTCCAGAGAGTTGATGGCGGTCTGATGAGCAATGGGAGGTGAGTGTTCCTCCCAAACCAAAACCACAACACCAAGGAGACGATCGATATTCGATCACAAGCTCGGGGAAAAAAAAAAAAAAAACATCATTATTGTCTTTACATGCCTTTACACGTTTCCTCCACAGTCATGCATCACATCCACCGCGAGCTGCTCTTGATTCTAACACTGATAAATGACTGATAGATTGATAGATAACCAATACTTGTTTGTGTGCCTACCGTGCAAACCGGCGTGCAAATCAGCGTTCCCGCCACATCTCCATCCATGCATCGACAGATGAACTCATAAATCTCCTCAACGGAATTAACAGAAACAATTTAAGCAGAGAGTGTTTTTATTTTGTCATTTATCTTCCGCTGCCGGCTACCGGCAACCCGGGAGCCCTCCGGAGTGATAAATTTGCCTGTCACCTTGCGTGGGCGGCTGGGATCTGAGCACATGTAATAATGTAAAAATAATTACCCAGGGGAGAGATGTGTGGAGGTACCCCACTTGCACCCCCATATAGCGCGCTCGGTTTCAGCGTGCGCAAGGGGAAAGCGAGAGGGGCTTCAGAAAACAGGGCACATCTCCATGACACCGGTTACCGAGCCTTTGTGGGTATTCAACGGACTCCCCTGAGGATAGTGGGCTCCTGTCTATCCACTGCTTATCACACCTGACTAGGTAATAGCGCCGGGACTCAAACACTCAACGAGACACCGCCGACTAAATCTGACCCTGTGTGTCTGTGGGCTTCAGGGAATGCGCGCGCTCTGCAGTCCGTTATGCAGCGTGTCTGTATTCATGCTTGTGCCTCTCACACGTCTCCAGACCGACGTTTCCACAATGGACAATTTTGCCTATATTGTTCCATGAGCTGCCAGCTGGCTCTCGATGAATTAGCCACGCCACTCCTCGTGCCGTTTTCTCATCTAGGTTTTGCCGCAGTGTTTCTCCTTCAATTTTCCACATAAGTGCTTCTGATTCTCCGTCCAGCGAATGGGATTTGAAATGTCGGCATTCGCCGCGTGCCATATTTGTCATATCTTAAGTCAGCAGAAGCAGCGACTGCCGCCATTTTCACAGCGCTGGAATGGGACGCAGTATGGAGCACTTATTCCAACTCGAGCTTCTGATCCGTTAGTCACTCCAGCGCCATCAAATCCCAGATGTTGCAACTTCCCATCTGCCCTGAGAGTGAAAATGTGTAGCACAGTATCAGAGGAAAACGTGTTCATTTGTTACATGAGATGTTTATTGCATTAATTAGACAATAGCAAATGAAAGTGCGTCTGTTCCCGGTTTCTCATTGGCTCCTGCCAAATTACCCTGACTTGAACAATTACACTCAATCGATCACAAAATAAATGATTCATGGAAGATGAATAGGCTACAGATTGGAAGGTCTTGATGATTTGATTTTGGCAGCTCAATTGAAATTGATAAAAACCGATCTGGGCTCATCCCTTATCCCCCTGCCAATGGGGAGATGGTAATTAGGAGGTAGCAATAACTTCCTATCTCTGCTCTGATCAATATTTTAGCAAAGCAGGTTCTCTCCTACTATGGGCAGAGGTTTCACTGGCACTGTTGCTATGGAGATTTCTTTGACAATGCGGGATGGGAATGCTACATGACAGCACATTCCCTGAGAGTTAATCCAGGTTTCTCATCGCTCCGAGTGTTCGCTAATGTCTAGACTTTTAATCCGAGTTCCATTCGCTAGTCCGTGGAACCATAAACACCTGATTTATGAAGTTGCTTTGGAATGAATGCCTCTCACTTGGCTTATTTATGGGACGCTAGTGTCGGGGTCTGAGGCTGTATTTATGATTCCCTACCCATCACCTGCAACAGAAATGTCTAACAGGAAGCACTCCGAATCAAATTTTATCTGCCAAGGTTGCCATCCATCCAAGTTAGCTGTCGACTTTTCATTAGACACATGACCCAGTGTCCACCCTCCGCCCGCTTCCCATCACCTCACCATCTCACCCTCGCAAACACACACACACACACACACTCACACATATAACAAATATCCCCAGAAGGAATCCGTCTTATTCTAATTATCCTTTAGCAGGGATTCTGCTGTGTGATGAATACAAGGACGATGCAGCCATTCCCACTGTCAGCTCCTTGTCTTTCAAATGGTCTTTCTGTAGTGGTTGCTGGGGGAGGACTTGCTGGAGCAGACAGGGCAAGTGAGAGCGGTAATAAGACAAGGTCACAGTCTTCTATTCTCAAACACGTACACGGGTGGTGCGGTCGTGCTGGAGTCTGCAAAAGAGGGCGATATCCCCTCTTTTTCATGTTTTGCTTTTGGTCGGACAGATGCTAAGCGCACAGGAGGAGGGATGAAAAAGAGGAGATGGAGGTATATGTTGGGGGGTGATAAAGGGAAAAAGGGTGAGGAAAACACGGTATAGAGAAACAGAGAGAGAGAGAATGATGGCAGTTGGGAAGCACTGCAGCTTGAAACAGAGGGAGACGGAAAGGGAGAGATGTATTACCCCTATAAAAGTGCATGTGTCTGATGCACAGCCATCAATTTGAATGACTTGTCTCCCCCGAGGGCCTGTTTTGGCATTCAGGAACCACAGCCAGGGTTCTTAGCTTGCCAGGGCAGCAGTTCATTTG
>JAFBJT010007878.1:234367-249046 GCA_016785325.1 Chascanopsetta lugubris
CTCCTCTCATTTAGAACCTGTGGCTGAGACTGAAAACCGACTGCAGTCCACCCATTACCTGCGCTTGTCCTGAGGGCTGGACTCCCTCCCAGTCCCTCAGAGCCAACACATCACCCCACTGAAGCTAAGACGAAAAGCCCCATCAGGAAGCCAGGCTGCTAACTACTGTGTTATACGTTATTTTTTTTTTCATATCTGTAGCCTCCTACAAATAGCATCGCCAGGCACTGACAGCGGGCTGTGCTGTTTTTCCGCGAAGGCAATGCCATTCGCTTAATCACATGTGGTGTAGAGAAAAATGGAAAAGTCCCTCAGCGAAATACTTTTGCTAATTCTTTCGTCTGCTTTTAGCCTCAGATAATTTCGGATTGGTTCCGATGGCAGATCAATGGGAAGAAAGGGAGTGCGATTCATCAATGAAACACAATTAAAGGCATTTAACGCAACTCCATCTGTGTTACCCCTGGTAACGAGGCTCAGACGCGATAGTACAGTAAAGTGGCCCTAATGGCCTCCCAGCAGTCACCCATGACAGGTTAAAGTCTTAATGGCTGCTTTTTATGGTCCTCGCCCCCTCAGGAGGGACGCAACACCTGTTAAATGGGGCTGCCCTCTCCCATATGCAGGCATCCCACAAGTGGGCCGGGAGGGCGTCACGGTGCGGCTGCATGGGGCTGAGCGTTGACGTGTCATCAAGTAAGATTGAGACTGTCTGGACATCACCACGAGCGGTTGATGGGAAAACACAGCGGAATGCGCGAGATATTAATAAATAAGGGAACGCACGCATGCGGGTGTCGATGTGCATTGGTGCACATGGGTGTGCAGAGGGCGAATGCATGCATTTGCGTCTCCGCGGTGTGCTTTTGCATTAATAACTTCCAGAATGTGACAAAGACACAGCGGGAGAAAGGGAGAGATAAAGGGCTGCGTTCGCCTGAAGGAATCCAACTTGGTGAGAGACGAAATGTAGCTGCGCCGTTCTTCCCCCTATCTGAGATGTGTTTCATTAGCTTCAGAGGCTTAGGGCCGGCTTATCTCACTCTAACACACACAAACTAACATTAAACATAACTTTGATATTTTTTCATATTCACGTTTCCTCTCTTCTGATTGCTGTCATGCTTTTTCCCTCTTTTATTTCTCAATCTCGGAGCATAATGCCGCGGAATCGAGCCACACGTATTAAGGAACTGGCAATGTTGTTTTTGTGCAATAAACTCCCGCCATGATGTAATTTCTTAGCCCGTGTTTAATCTGCCGTTTCATCTCGTGTTTGTGCTCAGCCGCCCGGGACTGTTGAGTGCTGGTGACCCAGGCTACCCCTGGTTAGCGGACTCTTGGCCAGCCACCAGCCTGCCTGTCAACAGCAGCTCCGGGGGACCCAATGACCTCACTAACTTTGGGCGAGGAGGTAAGAGCTCTGCTGCCGTCCCAGGTGTTGGGGGGGGACGGGGGGACGGAGATGAAAGATGATGTCCCACTCGAGCTCCCGGTGTTCTTCATGTACATATATGCATGCAATATGAATGTATATCGGGCGCGCTGCGCACATGTTTTGTTATACATTTATATCTCACAGCCGGGGACAGCTCGAGCATTAATATTAGGGTCCCCACTGTCACCAGGCTGAGTAATGGCAAATAGTCCAGCCTGGTGTCACAGCCCATACCTCAGAGCAGGAGAATGGGAGGGGGGAGACGGGCAGAGGAGCAGGGGGTGGATGGCTGTTTGAAAGGATGGTCCTGAGCAGCCAGTCGTGAAGGACAGGCGCAGCTTGACTGGCGCAGATGCGGACACTTCCGCCGTGGCTCTACATCATCTCCCCTTCGCTGGGCATGCAAACCATGCTTTACGGAGAGAGTCTGCTCGCGCCTCCCCTCCCTTCCCCTGTCATGGCGCTCACATGCAGAGCAGCAGCGTTGTCCCTGATGTACGTGAACAGAGGAGGGAGGGAGGGGAGTGAGATATTCACACACGTGAAGAGAAAACAAGGCTCCTCAGCTCAAAGGCGCAGGGTCGGAATTCATGAATAATGTGGACGATTTTATTTTCAATGAGATTTGGCCGTTAAGTGCTGTTTCTTTACATGTTGGCGAACCTGAAAGCACCGGGGTGCAGGCCGGAATTACATTTCAGTCAAGGACTCTTGGCGCCAAGAAACAGATCCATAGTCCTATTGTCTTTATTTGCTGTAAAAACACTGTAGGGTTACAAGTGAGGTGAATGTATTTGGCCATGAATGCAGCAAAACTTAACAGAGGCGAGGAAGCTTCTCCTCATTCAAGGTGACAGATTTCTGATATATTTGCATTGTCACTGAGGCCTCGTCAAGTCGTTTATCACATGGACTTTTCATCCACACAGAGCTGGCAAATACAAAGTCCAAATAAGTCACTTTCTGAAGCGGGGTCCCAAAGGGATAAGATCTCAAGACGCCACCAATCCGTTTCCATGTTTACGACCGATACGCAACTTTTCTTTAACAGTGACACTGTGGCCCCACAGCTCCCTAATCCTGCACGCACTAACCCACCAACAACAACAACAATGAGCATGCTCCACGTCTTCCTCTCCTCCTTTTTTATGAAAAAGAAATCGATCGTTTTCATCCTCGTATGGACAAGGCCTGAATGTCATTGTGTTAATTTCAACTTCCCAGTTAATGCTTTGTGATGCCAGGCTTGACACACCAGAGAGACATACTACTACTTCCTATGAACAACGGGACATGCGTTAATCATCATTTTGACAGCAGGTTCCTGTTCGGTCAGAAAACCTCGGATGTATCCGGCGATTTCAAATGGACATTTTGACATTCCCCTCCCCCTCTTCTTTCCCAGATATCCCCTCTGGTCAGGGGGATAAAACGGGCACCATGCTCTCTGACGGAGCCATCTACAGCAGCATAGACTTCACCACCAAAGCCAACTACAACAGCGCTGGCCAAACCTCCCAGGCCACGCCCTACGCCACCACTCAGATCCTCCACTCCAGCAGCATCCACGAGCTGGCCGTGGACCTGCCCGAGGCCCAGTGGAAGGCCTCGCTCCAGGCCAAGCAGGAGATGGCCAACCTGGGCTACTCCCTGCCCGACAAGAATTCCTGCAACAACAGTAGGTTATACTGAGAGCGTGAGCGTGCCAGTGGGAGAGGTTCTGTGGGGACATTTTTGACCTCAAGCGTGGGAGTTTTAGCAACTTTTATGTGATAGTTGTCAGCTAGAGACATAATTGTCGTCCAGTGACATCAAAAACAAAGTAATTGAACTAACTTCTCACACTACAGAGTTTATAGTGGTGTTATTTTGTACTTTTCCACTCAGACTCTGAGGCCTTTTTTTTCGCCCGGCTGCGGTGGTGGGAGGCTTCCTGAAAAAGATTCATTTTTCCTCCAGCAGACATCAACTTGGTTTCTCTCCAAGGTTGAATAAACATCTTTTGAAGGAGTCCTACAGTTTAGTCATCCATCCATTTTCATGCTGGGTTTTCAAGATATTACCTCTCCTCCGCAAGTTTCAGAGTAATGGCTAATATGTTTTAACTTGACTCATGTTTTGGAGAAAAAAATACTTCAAAATAAGTTACTGGGGATTTGACAAGGGACCTTGAAAGAAGAGGGGAGCTCCATGCTTTAGGTGTAATGAAGACTTCTCAGCTGTATTCAAATAAATATTTATGATGTCATTATTTTAGATGTAAATCAGATTATTTATAGTTTTGACATGAGTCTCCCCAATGCAGTGAAAAACAACTTTTCCGAATCTTCCAAATAAAAGTCTCATTTTTTAGAAATATGATCTTTAGAGGAGGACATATTGAACTAAAGTCTAAGACTAATTCATTTATGGGTTTCTTTTGTTTGTTTAGATGAAATTTGTTACCGGCACTGTTTTGCTCACAAAACCCACAACGAACCAAAGGTTAAACGAGTCCAGCTTGCTGAATGTGTGACTCCTGAATTTATCCTGCTTGCTTGATGCTCTAACTGCATGTTTGCATGTGCTTGTGCTAAGTGCCAATCACCTGATGCCACTGTGGTTTTTGCCCTTTAACCCCCACTGTAGCCCTCCTTTTCATTCCTGACTACCGATTGGCCGACGGATTGTCTAATAGAATCCCACACAACCAATCACAAGATTTCAGCACCACCAGCTCTCACAACAGCTCAGAGCGAAGCGGCAGTCTCTCAGGTTGGTTTACGCAGCGCAGAAAGTCAACTGGAAAACTCTCTGGGGCTCTGCCGCTTGACAAAATGATTGATGGATGTCTTAATTGCCTCATTGATGTGCTATTTGCATGTACAACCCTGACATCGAAGATTTATTCATTTTTAAGTTGTCCCTCTCCTTTGCCAGATGTTATTTTCACCCAGCTCCTCCTGGCTCATAGTTCATTACATGTAAATGCATTGTTATTGTTGTTTTCCTTTTCTTATTTAGGGCAGTAGGCGCCTCCTTTATGTCGTGATGTGACATGGGATAAGAGCCGGATAAGAGTTACTGGAGCATAAAGAAGCAGGACATTTAAATAAGAGGGAAGGAATAGTACGACAAGCCCCTGACAGAATTTCGCTGCGAGTGCTAATTCGGGGTTTGTGGCATCAGTGCCGCCCTTTGTAATGGCTTTGTCTCTCACTGTGTGACTGAGAAGATGGAAATTGGGGCAGAGGGAGTCTTTCAGACAGAGTGGACTATACACACATGCCATTAGAGATGCTTGGCTGGGTAAAGTGGCAAAAATCCTCCCCTTTACCCTCTCTTACTAATGGTGGCCGACTACACTAAAACCTATGTTCAGAGAATTACAATGTCATTTATAGGACGAGGCAGCCCTCTGCCTGCCTCCCCTCCACTCTCCTCCTTTATCCAGTTACAAGCCACTGCCTTAACTGGCCTGTAATTCGGTGCTCCAGCTCACAGACAGTCAGAGAGAGAAAGATGTGAAGGGGCCGCGATCCTTCCATAGACGTGCAGGTTAATGAAGACTCGAATGAGTCCATGAAAGGAGAAAAAAACACTGTGAGATAAATGCACATAAGAATCAATGTTTAGCTCGTTTAGGATTGAAGGTACGGTGTGAAGGATTTATTGTAGATTCATGGTGGTCCGACTCAAAGGAATGGGCCCACTCATGATCAGCAACAACATTTTGTACATTCGTCTCCAGAAATAAAAAGGATAAACATTACATATACTGAGTAACATACATGACGGTGCAGTATCGTGATTATTCTAAGCAACAAGTGTTTTACCTGTTAGGATAGAAAATAAATGTCTACATAGATGAGAAATATTCATCCATCAATCCATTATTCATACTCATCCTCAGAAGGCTACATTGCTTGGGCCCATCCATGCAGCCCAGTGTGAAAGAGAGCTGTATCTGTGTTTTAATGATACTATAAAAGTGAATGAGTGAACACAAGATTTGAAATTCTTCACCATAAAGAATATAAGATCAGTCTCTTTGTGTGATACTGGTGCAACTTCCAGCGGTGATGAAAATTTGAATCAGCACAAGCTGAGCTTTGATTCAGACTCCAGCCTAAGTAAACTCACCATGTAGGGGTTGTTTCGGTTTCTTGTGCTGCCTCTGAGGAGACGGGGAGAATAATGAATGTCAGGGCTGAAGGAGGGGAGCATAGGATGAAAAGGAACTGAAATAGAAGGGCTTTTGCAGGAGCGTGGATCCACTGGGGGCGTGAAGCTGCTCATTAAAACCTTTCATAGTATAAGGCAGAATTTGTAGTCAGTGTTTTCTGTGTTCTCTGTAGCGGGTAGAGACCCTAAAGATCCCCCCCACCCCCCACCCCACATTCCCCCTGCACTCACACTCGCCTTTCTGTGAGGCTGCATCACCACGTGTGACGCCCATGGTTGTGTGTGATCTGTTGTGCACCTGCACCTCACCTCATTATGCAAAAAATATACATGATGTTACATGACTTTCAGTTGATTTTCTGTCCTTTTTTTCCCCCCTTCCATCTGTAAGTTGCTGGCTGCACTGTTTCTTCCTCTGCTCTGTGGGTTCCCCAAAGCAAGCTCAAGGCTCTGCAGCCCTACAGTTATAGGCCGGGACCGCCCAAACCCCGGGTATAAATACCCGATGCTGAATCTATATTTAGTGAGAGTTCCCCTTTGAAGAGAGGCCCGGTTTTGTCAGAGGAGATGGCTTCGCTGTGTAATTCCTGTATAGCTCCTAGCCACAGCCTCTCTTCCCCCTCTGTACTTTTCATATTTGGGGTGAGCTGTTATAATTCCAGTGCCAGTTCATCCTTCCCCTAGAAGAGGCCCATTTACAGTATTGATGGCCGGTCTTGTATGGAGAGACTAAGGATGATTGAACAATCACGTCAGCTCACCATTTATTGGTAAAAGTCAAGCATCGCCCAGAGGTACAATTAGGAAAGCCAATTACTTTCAGACTTTGCCTGCACTGTGCTGCCGCCTGCCTTGGGCTTACAGTTGTTTCTTTTATCACTCCCATTCTTTATTAATCTCATTCTGGCACCTTTGTATCTCCTCCTGCCTTAAACTCCATCTGCTCCTTGCTCATCTTTGAAGGACTTTTGTTTTTGATGCTGGAAATAGATTCTGAACATCATCAGAATGCACCGAACTTGAAACATCCATGGTTCGTCCGCCATTTGGCTTCTATCACCAGACCCGTTGCCTCTATACGTTATTTTCGACGGCAGTGATCTACTTTTTACTGTGCCCGAGTCAAGTCGGTTAATCAAATTACATTTCAGTGCATGATATGCTACATTGGACCAGATGCGATATTGGCAGCTTTTTTTGTGAAGAACTGGGGGACGTGATTACAGGCCTTTGGCAGGGAAGCCTAACCAGCAGATGACAGATACAAATGTGTTCAGCAGTTTCCCCAATGATGGCTTTCACTCGTCCATGTGGCCGGTGACATCCATGTGAGGTATTTTCTGGATTGAGATGTGACATAAAGAGGAATGTCTGCCTGCCACAAATGTATTTATATACATGCAAACCCGATGTATCCTCACTTCCCCTTCACAAGCACCACAGAGAAAGTGCAGTATAATGCATACATACAAAATAACAACTTTAAACAGGGTTGCAAAACAAGACAGTGGCAGTTGGATGCAGATCAGTATAGTGGCAAAAAGCCAATAAAACTTTTAGAGTTGAAGTGAAACAGTAGAATTTTTTGGCTCTCTGGACTTAAAGGCCAGTTGTTATGAAGTAAATCCTCTTATATTAGAAAGTAAATGAAAAACTATCCATTTAAATACTGTTATTCTTTTCTGATTTTCTTTTCAATATGTAATTTCACATGAGCCGAGTAATAAAAGAGCCCTACAATGTGCTTAGAGTCACTGTTTATAGTCCTCAAAACAATATTCTCTCCTATTTTAAGTCTAAACCTCATGAAAGTTCATTGACTTCAGGATATATGTGTACTATATACTCCCTTTAACTTTAAAAACGGATTACAGCTCAAAGCCAAATGTGTTTTAAAGAGAAAAAAAAAGGTTTCGTCCAGAGTGACCGAATCGTATAAAACCTGGTATTGACCTGGCTGGCAGATTTATAAAGATGGATGAGACAGAGGAGAATCGGGTGTTGGAAGGATATGAGAGGAAATGGATGGGGTTAGCAGCGCTCTGGTGTAATAAAAGAAATGAAAGTAGTAATAGACTCTCAGTGAATTCCATTAGGGACACACTGACACTACACAAGCCATTCATTATGATGATGCTGTGAAGTGAGATATTTCATTGTGGAGCCCAAAGCCTGGTGTGAAAGGGGACACCGAGGAATGGGTGGAGCACAAAGGTCTGCTTCAGTCGCGTTTACTGCCGTTTTCTCCTGTTTCTATGGAGATTTGAGGCTTTTCAGCCAATCAATCATTGGAGGCAAGCTTTTCATCAGGAAACCTTGAGCTTTTGTGTGTACGCACTGACAGAGCAGGAGCCTATTAAGACTCTGTGTTTGAAATCGTCTATGATTTTCTAAAGATGTGTCCAAATGAATTTGTACCCCACGTAAGATGTTTGGATAAAATTAAGCTTCTTCACCCTTATTACAAAGCATACGCTGTTTGGGAACACTCTTGTGCATTACTTTAGAATTGCTTTTCTATTAAAGGACGATTTTCAATGTCTGTATCCTTCAAATGCATCCTCTGCTTTTCCAGGTGGTAAGGGAGGAAAGAAGAAGAAAACCAAGGCTGGTTCCAAACCCACCAAAGCCAATGGCTCCAGCTGGGCCAATGTCCCCCTGCCCCCTCCCCCTGTTCACCCTCTCCCTGGCACTGAGATGGACCATTATCCCAATGAGCACCATGAGGGAGGAGGGTATGTACAAGTGATGAGTCCTAATATGCATGCAAACAAATAGTGTTCTACAAACAGTCGCTATTTTAACACCAAATATACATAGATTTTATTTTATGTCGTGGTTATGTAATCAAAAACTGACACGGAACCTAAAGCTTTGAAATCAGTGACGGTCTTACTCAAGTTTTACTCATTATATTTCATGACATAGACAGGTTGGCAGTCCTCCCCTCACGGACTGTTCGGATTGGACAGCTGTCCAAGTCTCTTGTGATTGGTAAACTGCTCCCAGCTGATATAGGAATTGTCCAGCTCACTGACATGTAGGACTCTTGAGTTCTGTATTAAATTTAGCTCTTAGAAGAAGACAATGTATGACAGGGGTCTTCAACTTCATTTGTCCAAGGTCCAAAGTAAATTGAATATTGTATCCTAAGTAATATATTTTTATTTGACATATCTGATGTGTTTTCATCAGATATGTCAATGGCAAAAATTTTGAGGAGAGTATCTTGAATCAAGCTGGTATTCAAGAGTACTCAGCGAGAGATCTCTCATTGGATGCAAAAGGACTATAGTTAATTAATAAGCTTAAAAAAAACAAGTAAATATAGAAACCTACTTTTTGCACCACACCTGGCTATTCCTGAATTCAGTAATATTCTGGGGGCCGGATGGAAAGCTCTGGAGTGCTGGAAGTGGCCCGCAGGCCGCCAGTTGACTCTAATAAAACAAATGTGTTCTTATGATTAATACCCCACCACCACCGTGGAACAGTTAGTATTTTTAGACTAGAAACAAGAAACATCTCTTATACTGTATTCACTGAGCGTCCACACTAAGCACTGAAAGACAAAGGAACGAAATGTAACGAAGGACACAGCAGCCAGGACATGGACTTATATCATTTCCAAACCGAAACCCAAAGTGATCCAGGATTATTTCCAACAACAAGCCTCATTCCTGGAATAAATGGCTGGAGTTTTCTCTCCTGTTATTGTGCTTTTCGTCTTGTGACTACCTAAGAGGAACAGAATGTTGTGTTTTGCTCAGTGGAATGAAAAAGACAATGCTTGCCAATGTGCACGGCGCTACACTTTGCCTTGTGTAATAACAGAGTTCATCCCTGTTGTCTTTGCAGCTAATTACTGCACTACTGTACATCTGGAGAAGAGTGAAGGATCAGTGTGTGTGTGTGTGCAGGTGTGTGTGTGTGTGTGTGTGTGTGAAGGCTACACATCCCCCACCCGTGCTCTCGCAGAAAAACTCATATACAGATGGCTGCAGATCAAACTATTTGCTAATCCTGTCTTCCGTCTATGTGCTGACTCCATAACTGGAAAATAAATGAAAAAGGCGCAGACTCCTGCTGCTGCTGCTGAGCGAGTGTGTCGACACACAGATGGTCCCAGATAAATCTATTTGCTGAGTTCCACAACTGCAGTTGTTTCCTAAAGAGAAAAATATAAGACAGAATGACAGGATTTATATCATGGCTTCTTTATCCGCCAACTGACATTGAGTGTTTATGTCAGAAATGTGTTTCTTTAAAGGTGCAGTGTGCAGGATTTAGGTGAAAGTATATCCATTTCCATCGGGATCAATAATATGATATAATATATTCATACTGATGGTTTTGGAATGTATATAATATGAATAGATGTAGCCTTCAATGTATTTAATCATTACATTTTTAAGTCAGCTGTTTTATTTTAACTCTTCATTCGTCTGCAGTGAATTTAACGGTATAGCATCTAAACGATATTGTAAAAATAGATTAACAGAGTCTTAGTGAAGTGTTGGTGTGAGTCCGTCTTTGGTCCAGTAGGTTCCGCTTCCTCTTATCTCCCATTTCCAATCTGCGAGAATCATCTGCTTTATTAGTCGTTCTGGCAAATGAAGAGTCCTGTGCACTGTAAATCCGAGGCTGCTCTTAATGGCACCAGATTAAAACAGTTAATGTCCTATGGAGTGTGCAGTGACAAATTCCTTTAATGAACACCTTCTTTATGGCCAGTATTATTTCAGCATGTATAAGCACAGCTATGAGGAAGTGAAGCCTGATTAGCTCTATAATTCCACTCTGGACACTCGTATAACACAGTCTTGAAAAAGTTGGACAAGGTCACAAAGATGTGATCACATAAAGGAGTTCATATTGAAATATTTTTATTTCCATATCTTTCAGTGGAAAATTTAAAAAAGGCTCGCTTCCTTTGCCAAATATTAAAATAAATGATATTTACTATACAAAGTGATCAAGTGATTATAGCAATGTTTATTTTTGTAGTGTAACAACTGAACGAATGTGGCTCTGTTTCCTCTACCTTAGAATGAACCCTTAGTATTCACGTCAGAGGCAGATCCTCTTCACTTACCTATCTACTGCTATCATAGGTTCTTCTGAATGAATATCCGACATGCAAATTCACCACTAGCTGTCACTAAATCCTTCCCAGGCTGAAGATATGGCTCACGCAATGTCATGTATGTGACTGTGAGAACCTTTAAAGTCAGTGTCTCCTCTTCCCTCAGGTACGACAGTGATGGCTGGGGCCCACCCTTGCCCGTGCAGACCTATCTTCACCAGGGCATGGAGGACGAGCTGGAGGAGGAGGAGGAGAGGGTTCCCACCCCGCCCATCAGAGGAGTCGCCTCTTCCCCGGCTGCCGTGTCCTTCGGGCAGCAGTCCACTGCCACACTTACCCCTTCTCCTCGGGACGAGATGCAGCCCATACTGCAGGCCCATTTGGATGAGCTGACCAGAGTGTACCAGCTGGACATGGCAAAGCAGACATGGTAAGGACTGCGATATGAAAAGAGGGTGGATGGCATCTATCAATGTGTTGGTCTTTCTGTGCCAACCGTCCATCAATCTCTGTGGTGACTGGAGTAGCGTCAGGGTTGATAGCAAATGCATTGCTGTCATTTTAAATTGCTGACTGTACATTGCGACCGGTGTGTATCTCGGCCTGGATGTATTCTGGCCCTGCAGCGCGTCAGCTGTTTGCGCCACGGAGATACGAACACATTTATCGTTCCATTTTAATGGGCCCATGCTCTACCACTTGGCTCGCTGCTGCATTCGAGCTCACTCTAAGAGAAACAATATCCGAGCCGGTTGTTTACTCCTCCCTCACCTATGTGGCACGTTGTTGTTGCGCTCATGCAAGTCAGATGAAGACCATGCGTCATTCTGTCAACGCGGCGGCGCTCTTTGGTATGCCGTCCATTCATAATAGTGAGGAGATGCCGGTGGTGGTGGTGGTGGTCGGGGGGGGGATTGTCTGGAAGGAGTTGTCATGTTACCCAGTAATGACTATGTTGGTTAGAAAGCATCTCTGACAACACCAGAGGGCCAGTAATTACAACCAATTCCCACTGCAAACTGCGTCAAAGACGGCAACCTCCAAACAATCGCAGCTGTCAGCAGAGGAGGCCACCGCAGAGGTGACTGCCATGTGTCGACAGGCTGAGAGAGCATGCCATTGTCACATGTATGAAAGCATTTAACAGGTCATTGTGTTCCCATGTATGTCTGCATTGTTCAATCAGAGGGATTGTGCAGATTTCTTCAGCACTTCGTGTCTGAAAGCCTGCTCTAAAATGAGCACTCACATGACCTCACCTCTTATACCCCTTCCCCTCACACACTTGCAACATTTTACAGTACAGAGTATAGGATTCAGTGGCATCTACTGGTGAAACTGCATGCTGCAGTAAAAATACCCCTTACCTCAGCTTTCCCCTCAGCCTATGGTAGCCTTTGCTTTTCAGTGAATCTCAAAAAGCGTCCATTTGGGTCGACTGTTAGGACATGGCGGCCCTCTGATGTAAGAATATTTGGAAGGAGCCTATTCTAGGCCATTGAAAACAACAGATTCTATATTCACACTTATGAAAATATCAATGTTATTGTTATTTCTGCCAATAGAAACAGAGATAGTGTCGTTTTGAATTACATCTCCCCTTACTCATACAGTATCTACATGTCTTCATAATGTGCTGTCCCTTCCACTTCCCAGGCACATGCAGGGAGGCTCCCTTCCTCCTCAGGCTCCAGCTCCTCCAGTGGGTTACGTGTCGAGCACAATGGTTTCTGACCAGGAGACTGACCTGCCGGATGAGGAGGAGGAAGAGGAGGAGGAGGAGGATGAAGGCTACGGAGCCAGACATCCCCGCGGTATCGAGCACACGCCTGGGTCGAGCATGGACAACCTGGACAGCTCTTTAACAGGTGAGATAGACGTAGGATACATCATGATGCCTTATTCACCATTTTGTTATAAATGGAAAAAAATTTATTTAGCCAAACCAATATTTATATATTTATTTCTTTGATAAATGTTATGACTTGTTTACCAGTGTCACACATTTCAGATCAAATGCATGTGAATTCTAATGATTGTAAGTGAGTTAATGATTCCTGTTTCTGTTGTTGTTGTGCAGTTAATGGTTAGTTGTCAGTGACATGTTCCTCACGAGTCTGCTACATATTAATGTTTATGCATACATGCTCACCGAGTGCCCTTCATTCAATTTTAAGCACTTCTGGTAGACTCTGGAGAATTGCAATTATCATTCCTAAAAAAGAGATAAGAAAGACCATGAATTTTAAACAGGATAGTGAGCGGGGTATTAAGACGAGCGAGTGGCAAAGCAAGCAGAGGAGAGTGACTGTGATTTGACTGGGGCCACACACATCCTCCAGTGAAGATTTGAAATAAATTTCACGTGCGGCATATAGACGCTCCATTTCCATTTTTACAACTGGCTGAAAACTTTTACGGCCGTCTGTCAGGGGGCGACATGTGAAGGGCATGACATTGCTTCGGCAGAGCCGTTCAATCATACTGACCAGGCCGCACTCTCCATCTGTTCGCTGGAGGTTAGTGGTGGCCGTAAAAAATATGTGGCATGTGGCTGTCATGGATTAAAGAGACAAGCTGTGATGGAAAGTGCTGGTGATCTCCCATCAGTGTCTGTACATTCTGAACAAATGCACACTTGGCACTCGCCAGCCGCTTTATTAGGTACACCTTGCTTGTGCCACGTCGGGCCCCTTTTTGCCCTTCGAACCGCCAAGGAGATGATGGTGTCACGACATCCCTCAGATTTGTCAGATTAGAATCTCACATTCCACCGGATCCCGAAGGTGACTGCTGAGGCCATTTTAATATAATTAATTTATTTTCGTGTTTAAGTAACCAGTTTGAGGTACGTGTTGGAGGGAGCCCTGTGGTATTAAAGGGATGGATATGGTCAGCAACAATATGCAGGTTGACGATGGCATTCAAACAGTGTTCAGTTGGCGTCCAGTGTTGCTGCTGTTGCCCATCTGCTTCAAGGATTGACCTCTCCGGCAGACCTCGGGTGTAACAACTGGGTATATGAGTGAGTGTCGCCTCCATCAGCTTCAACCATTGACCTCTGACCTCTGACAATGCCAGTGGAGCAGCAGGGTTTGAAATGCTAATGATATGAACCAGTAGGGTTGCAACAAGTAACTTATCATGGTGAATGAATTCATCATTTTAAAGTTTTGCAATTAATTTTGTAAATAAATCAGTTGAGTATATTTAATAGGCAAATCACATATCACTCACATCACTTTGTACAACACTACACTAAAGAAAATTGTAATATTTTCATAGTATATACAGTATCGCTTCTTTGATTAGGTAGTGTCTTGATAGAGAGCTGTCAAAGAATACAGTTTGTCTTTCAAATAGACAGCTGGAAATAACCAAATCAATCAGTGATTTAAAAAATAATCAAAATATCTATTGATTATCGAAGTTACTGTCTACAGCCATGGTGAAAGTCACATTTTCACCATGTCTGCATTCCTAAATGCATTGAAGTTGCTGCCACAGGATTAATTGACTGCATGAATGAGCAGGTGTACCTTTTTTAGTGGCTGGTGAGGGTGAAATCCATATTGGGAAGTGTGTGAGGAGACCAACTGCACGGGAGTGAGTCGAAGCATGAGGTGGAGGGAGCTGAGAGTTGAAAATAAGCAGAGCCTCTTGAAACTCGTCCCTGTCAGCAGCCGACCAAAAAAGTACTTTTCCATGGGATGATGGAACAGTGGTTGTGGTCGCGCTGACACATACGACTGCTGATGTATTTAGAGGAATATAAAGCAGCAGCTGGGCCCTAATCTACTGCATCTCCCTGCCACTGTATTACTCTGAAGACAGCACTATTTCTTCTTATCTCTCCGAAAGTCTGCCTCGCATCCCATCGCTTGACAACCCAGACACTGTCCCAGCTCCGGGGTTAGCAGCAGGAAGAGAGGAGGGACGAGGGGGTGGGGGTGAGGGGGAGGGGGGAGATGGGGGTGGGGGGGAGGTCGAG
>JAFBJT010007878.1:249295-263185 GCA_016785325.1 Chascanopsetta lugubris
GGGGGGGGGGGGGGGGGGTTGGGGGGGGGGGGGGGGATGTAGAGATTTATTGCGGCCACCATTTTGAGGTTGTACAAGCCGGGGAGGACGGGAGCGAGAGTCCTGTCAGGCCCTGCTCGATAGATTTGTCTTTGTTTTAATAATATGGAAATAGGTCTGTTTTCATAATGTTACACCAAAGGCCAGTAAATCAAACATTTCCACCGACGCTCCAGAAAACAGAAGCAGCCGCGTCCTCTGGGGCCATTTTTCATTTTTCACAGATCGTCGGCACAGGCCCGCGTATCCTCCTGCACCCTGAAATTATACATTTTTCTTTTTGCAGACAAATGTAAATCCTGATGTTGTGGTGGTGGCCGCCGCGCTGCCATGTCTTGCTTGAGTTGGGAGATGAAGTGAGCACATACTGTAAGCGTTATCCCGGGCTCTCTGTGTAGGCGGTGCGGGCCGAGGTGTGATAGCGGTGAGGCTGTTACACCAACACGGAGCTGTTCAGGGCGATTACTCTCCCATAAAGCTTTGCCAGGTTTGTGAGGAGCGGGGTCACGTCTCCTGGCAGCAGGTAGAGACGCCTGCTCATCATGGGAAATGATTTTCCTGCTTAATGACATGCAGATTAGGGTTTCCGTCACTGTAAATCTGTTTTAGTGGCGGGGTGAGGGGGGGGGGGGGGGGGGGGGGCGGCTGAGCTGGATTTTACTGCCCCCCCAGCCATCGCCCGGTTTAGCGGCCCTGCTCTAGCAAAGCACATCAGGGATCAGCCGGTGCTCAGGTTCAAGACTTGATCAAATTAAAGACTCACAGACTGAACCTGGGTCTAAATCACACAGGAGAGAAATCACATTTCTGGAGCTGAAAAATAGATTTTTTTTCCTTAAATCAAATTGTAATACAATGATGGGAGTCTGATTGGAGTCTCATTGTGAGAATAGATGTGGTCCAGAGGTTCAGCAGTAGAAAGTGGCAGCTCGTACAAGAGAAAAGTCATTCTGTGATGTGATTTGCTGAGGCAGTGTTCCTTCACTGAGCCGGAGGAGTTGGAAGCTTCAGTGCTTTGGCTCGCTCGGCCCTATACTTCATTATCTGCGCTATTCTTCGTGGGAGGATTGGACCCAGTGGAATTGCTGTCTTTCTCTCTGAGAGAGAAAAAAAAAGTCAAAGAAAATTGCCAGGCAAGATGGAGGGCTGAAGGTAGATACTGCCAAGGAGTTCAGTATAAATGGATTTTGTAAGGGGCTTTTCTACTTTATGCAAGCTTCCATTTCATGGAAGTTTCCAATAATCTTAAAGTATTTCACTGCATAAGCAGCGGGAATCTGTTGCAACTTCAGCTGTTAAAGGTGCAATTCCCTGATGAAGGGAACTGAAGTGACTGAGTAGCTACTTCTTCGAAACGTGCGATTACAGCTGAGGACGTTCACTCATGGGGAACTGGAGAAAATCTTTGAAGGGGACTTCCTGGTGCATCAGGATAAATAAAGTTAAAGGTGCAGTTTGTTCGAAAAATATTACAAAACAATTTCATACAGACACTTTCATGGATTTATAATCACCCAAATGTTTTGTTTCTCCCCATTACCTTTAAATACACCCATTAATCTATATTTACTTGAGTGGTGGGTCCTCTCTACGGGGGTCACCATGTTTTTACAGTAGCCCAGGGTGGATGTCATTTGAGTTTTGATGACAACTGAAGTGTACCATAGGATCTCCTACATGCTCGGAAGGGTGGTGGATACAACATGCAACTTCGCCTCTAGATGTCACCAAATCTTACACACTGCACCTTTAAAGGTCAGGTTTCGGGTGTTTGTGTAGGTTTTCAATAAACTGTGCTTTGGATTTTTGTCCTCTTGTGTTCATTTGAATTCTTGAACTCTACAAGCCACCAAGGGTTAACCATCAGTCATCTTTTGATTAATCCTGCCGCTAACTTTGTGTCCCTGTCACACAGTCCCGAGAACCTTTACCCGTATATCTCCCAATTCGTTTACACCAGCCTGTTCAGTCACACCGCCTTTGTGTCCAGGGAGATTGTGTGTGAGCGGAGCATTCGGAGCAAGTCTGCCAAAACAGGCCTACAGAAATCTGTCACATTAGCCGACTGTTCTCTGCGTTTGTGCCGGCTAAAGTGCCATATTTTTATTGGCAGGCTTTGATTTTTTTTAATTTGAAGCGCCGCCCTAGCTTTTTGTGTTGGTGGGAAAAAATGAAAACCAGCAGCACAGATATATCAGTCAAAAGTATATATATATATATATTTATATATATATATACCTCTCTTTTATGTAAGTGTTTTTACTTCAATCAGCCACACAGTAATTGATTTTAGACACATTTGTAATCGCTTCTGGAAATCCTCAAATTAGCATGTGTGGATACTTCCTGACAGAAATTCTGTCTCTCCTTAAAACAGTGTTCACTTTTAGATAGTGGTGCATTCTAAAAGGATACAAAGCAAACACCACCAGGTGTTTAATGCAATAAAGTGTTTGGTGAGGTACTTCATCCTGTTTCACCTGAGGCAGTTCTTCAGCTAACGCCGCTCCTAACAGGTGTGCTCATTGTTCTTCATAAAAAAGAAACGTCTCTTCATACACAGGCTGCTGTTTCTCTTGGTGTGGTGTGTGTTTGTGTACATTACCCATTTGTGTGTGTGTGTGTGTGTGTGTGGACACACACTCAGGCACTATACTGCAGGTTGTGGTTGTACTAGATGAATGAGGGCAGGCTGGAACAGAATGACGCCACAGAACACCTGCAAGAAGAGAAATGCCCTGCAGCAGATATTTGTATCATCCCTTTATCGTACCGTTCAGATATCTCAGTCCCACCGCAGGTGTTGCAGCATGACAGATATCCACGGGTGTGAATGGATAGAACTTAACTTTTTTTTTTTAAACCACACAAAACACAAACCAAAAAACCTAAACCAGCGGTGTTCCACAGGGTCCATGGTGAATGGGTGGGGCTCAGCCTCGGAGGATGACCGATATTTCTCCAGCCATAGGTCCAGTTTGGGCAGTTCGTCCGATGGCTCCATCTTTACCCACTGCAGCTTTGCCCAGGCCCTAGTTGTCGCTGCAGACAAGGCGGGCTACCGCCTGGAGGGCACGAGCCTCAGCAAGAGAGGTTGGTGTGCGGGGGAGGAGGGGGGCAGCTTCCCACTGCCGCACTGGTACTTCTTCCAGTGGCAGATGATTTGTTCTTTTCTGCTTTAATTGTCCCCCCCCCCCTGTCATCCACTGGCTGGTGTCTCCCACATAATACGGGTTCGTGACTTCCTCTCCCACTGCTGCTTGCGGACACTGTGCCCAGGTTGTGCATGGGGCCTGGTGTATCTGGCTGGACTGCAGATATCTTGCTATCCTGTGCTCTAACCTCTGACTGAGACTCTGACTTTTCCTCTTGATTGTTGTCGGCCTTTGTTGCTTTATCCTCTAATGAAAAAAACCTATGTTTTCTAATCGGCGTTTGGATCTTGATTGACGAATTCCTCTTCCCTTATAACTTCCTCAGCTCCCCTGTTGGTATGCGTGTCTTGTGTTAATGTGCATGTTTGTGCATCCATCATTTCCCTTGCAGGTAAAGGCATGTCCCACAGGCCCCGGCCCAGCAGTCCATTCTCAACAGATGGCAGCACAGTCGGCACACACAGCCTGGGCCACCAGAGGGCCACCAGACCCACACGCAAACCCCGAAGCCAGGGCACGGCCCCCCACCGGAGAGATGCTGCTGCAGACGGTGAGGCAGCGCCTGAAAAAATACATTAGAAATAGTCTTTTTGTTTTTTTTTGTATATGTTGCTTTATAGACAAGAAGATCTTGTCCTGTATTTTAATAACACTGTGGGTTTTACCGGCACAGACCTACCTCCTCCTCCTGAGCCTCCTCCCTGTCAGGGGCAGGGCCGCATCCAGGGGGCCCGCAGCGTGACCAGCATGATGCCCCCTACAGATCGGAAGGCCTCTTCCCTGGAGCGCCCGCCAATCTGTGGACCAGAGGACGTGAAGAGCTCCATTGACAGGCAGACGCGCACTTCTCTGGACCATCACCGCCAGGCTCAGGACAGGCTGGGCTCCATGGACCGCGCCGATGATGGACGCAGGGGACACAAAACAGGTGAGACCAGTTCAAAGCGTTTCTGCTCGTCGAACCGTGGTATGGTAACATTCAGTTTTGATCTTTTCAAGCTGCACACGAAATCAACATTTTCCTCAACGATGGTGAAATCCACTCGCAAATCTTTGATCAGGTTGTGACGGAGAGCGGAAAGCCAGGGGATCACAAAACTTCCATTCATTCTTTGAAAATCCATCCGTCCAAGACAATTTAATCTGCACCAAATGTTCCACTGACAGATGCAGGGAGGGACTGAGGAGGGACCTCACTCTCAGAGCCATGCTGCAACAAAAAGGTTCATGATGCCTGTCTTTTGTGGATCCAGGCACATTTCCTGACAGGAGCCTAACAGGACGACTACATCAGACTTACTTTAAACTGTATCTAGGACAGCATTTGTTGCATCATCACATGACAACAAGGAGATATTCTGCCTCTCAGCCGTGCTGGTGGGTGATTTTTCTCTCAGTTCTTGTGTCGGAGTTGAGCTCCCATGCTGCGCTGAGACCAGACTCCCATGAACAGATTGCACTGTCTGCCACTTGCTATGGTTTCCAGAATGCCCCCCCCCCCCCAGCCGTCCCTCAGCCTCCCCAATGCCCCTGTAACTGTTGCCAATAATGACTCGCTCCGCTCCAAGTAAGGCAGGAGGGCCCCAGCCACCGAGATGCACTCTAATCGCTTCAGCTTTCATTTTTCACACAAACAGCAGCCACTCTACACCCCATCTGTGTGTGTGGCTGTGTTCGCGGGAGTCTATGCGTGTGTGTTTGTAACCATTAAAGAAGTGCATGCTGTGTCCTCTTTGAGCCCGGACTTCCTTGCACAGTTCATCTGAGACTGTGAGACAAAGGCGAGGTTCCACGACGAGCACTGAATCAACCCATAGGTGAATCCCCGTCCGTGTCATATTGCCGACTGATTCACAGTGGAATCTACTGAGGTCGGGGCCCGGCTCCATTACAGTCATTAGCGGAGCAGCGGGGAGCGGCTTGATGAGATTCCATGCAATGACAAAACACTGCTGAGGGTCAATGTTTTGCTGCCCTGCAGCAGGGGATGTCGCGGCAGCCAGTGGTCCCTCCGTTATTGTGTTTACCCCCTCACAAGGCTGCTTGCAGCAGGGCTATGTGCGAGGCAGAGTCCTCTCTGTGGCACCGCCCGGCTGTGTCTCTTGGCACCGCCACTCTGCAGATGTCAGGAGGGGAGCAGTGTCCAAAGTGCTCTTTATCTCCGTGCATCAGATGTTAGATGTTGTTCCACTGCAACAGTGAAAGTCATGTGCTGTGTTTACTTTTCAAACTCAATGTGTGTGTGTGTGTGTGTGTGTGTGTGTGCCCTCGGGTCTCTGTGCATGTGTTTTCAGAGGAGGGCTGCCTGCCATACAGTAAACCATCATTCCCTTCCCCTGGAGGACACAGCTCCTCTGGCACAACCTCCTCCAAGGGATCGACGGGGCCACGGAAGACAGAGGGGCCGCGACAGCCACAGCAATGGACCGCGTCAGAGCACGCTGAGTTCCTGGGGGCCAACGGACAGGGACAGTTCTCGGGGGACTTATGTGAGTCTTTCGCTATTGTTGTAGCAACTGTTCTATTCTACCCATGTGGTCATTTTCCACTCCTTATATGAACCTGACTTTACAAAACGAGGCACAATATCTTCATGAAAGACTGAATTGTTTTCCAGTCACTAATCACTCAAAGTAGACCCCTCCACTCCTGTTGGAACATTAATGCCGTCCTTCCTGCCCAGAAACACGCCGGGCAGCATATATGCAGATAAACAAGTCACCACACACACACCTATCTGTTGAGGACATTTCCAACAAACTGCACCTATAGGTGCAGTGTGTAAGATTTCGATCATTTTTTCACACTTCGGTAGAAAGAAATGAAACAAAACAATGCGATCCTAACATTTTCTTGATCAACACAATTTTCCATAACCCATAAATGACCATAGATTTGACCAAGTCTTACACACTGCACCTTTAACTTAGGATTTATATTTAGCTATATTTAGCAACTTATTGTGTTTCAGCTACTATACAGTGCAAATAAATACCTTGTATTTGTCAGTATTTGTTTTGATTGGTGTTTGGCTAAGTGACTACAGGTCATAAGAACAGCATCTGTCATCTCATCTCATTCTTGCAAAGGAAGTGTGTGTAACCTAAAATGTATGTTTCAGTGTCAATCTGTTATTTGTGCTTTTCCCCACAGAGTGATCTGCCTGGGATGCAAACTGAAGAAAACCTCAGTCTGTCCGTGAAAGATTGACGCCCTCGTCGTTTGGGCCACGAACTTTGTCCTCACCTGTGTGTCGTCAGAGGGAGAGAGTCCACCTGGGGGCGCCACAGAGGAAAGCAGTGTCACAGAACTGTAAATGTGATGTATAGACACAGACATACTGTACATCTCACTATGTTTTTGTCCTCGAGAAAATATTTTCCACCTCCTACCTTACGTTACTTTTTGTTAGAAAAAGGCAAGTTTAAAAAAAAAAAAAAGAAAACATCTATCAGAATACATTTTCTGGTAACTGCCCCTGTGAACAAAGGGAATTCTGTTTCCTGTAAATATTTTCTTTTGCGTGTTGTTGCATTGCTATGCAAGCCGGATTCAGTTTGAGCTTTTTATTTCCATATTCAGGAACAGTTGTTTTTTTGTATTATATGTGAATTGAGTGGCTGTCGTGCCATAAAATAATTGTTTTATAATCCATTGTTTGTTAATAGTTATCATTAATTATTATCATTATTATTATTATTATTATTAATTATTGTTTTTGCACTGCAACTTTTGGTGATAAGCACAAAAACATAGCTCCTGCTGACATGAAGAACCGGAAGAATATGTGAAGAGGAGTTTCTGTACTGTAAAGAGAAGAAAATTATATAGTAATGTACAGAGAGATATTAAAGAGAAAGGCAACAAATATGGTGCCCGTTTCCATAGTTGAGACTAATTGGGCGGCAGACACACAAGGTTGCGGAGCGTCCGTGGAACGAGGCTGGAAGAATTACATGCAGACAATACTGTATTTATTACTGATGGTGACCCAGTTGATCACGGAATTTCTGATTTGCTGAAGTGTTTATCGGAAAGTGTTCAGTGTTTCGGGGCAGGCCCAGATATTCTCGTTTTCACAGCAGATGGAGATTTTTGCGCTTTTTTGAAAATACAATGGTCTCCGAGCATTTCGGTTTTATTTCCCTTTGGTAGATTTACGGCCTAAATCAGTTTAGCCACACTAAGTTTACGCTCCTCCTTCATTACAGCGACACAACTACCATAAAACAGTCAGAGGAAGGAGGAGAGGGTCATCACGCTGTAGCACTTACATACAGATTTATGATTCCTCTCAGGCCTTAACAGGTAAATACACACCACAGGCAGAGGGAGTGTTTATGATTGTGATCAGAGGTAATTACACTTCCAAACTCACCTAAAGAATCAGTGGAGCAATATCATTTGTTTACATCTTTTTATGCTTTTTTTTTTACTTCCATCCCTTTTTTTTTATTATGTTTGCTTCTTAGAGCACTTACGCTGTTATGATATGACACTGTTCAGGGTCATTACAGGAACCAACACATTCAGTTCTGCTAAGTGCTGTTAAACGGAGACGGTCTGTCCATGCAGTTTGTGCCTGAGTTATCAAAACCCGATGATCAGCCCAGTCACATCCTTGTCAGTGAGTTTGAAGAAGAGATGGCGTGTGAGGGACATTTCGATGTAGCTTTTAGTTGAGCGGCGGCGGCGGCGGAGAGGAGCCCGGTACACTAAGGGAAAGGTGGATTGCTTCATGTCCATAGTCACGTTGTGGAGCCGAACACTTTGTATCAGCCCGACACTAAACACGCGCCTATCATCTGCCACTTTGGAACTCCTCAGCCTCTGATTCCCCAATGTTTTTTATCGGTTGACCTTTATTGATGAGAAGCTTGTTTCTTCGTATGCCTTTCAAGGATGCTGACGACGTTTTTAATATTACTGTTTCAGGATTTTTGTGGTTCAATGACTGTTTGTTTTTGTCTTTTTTGTACTGCTAATGTTGATACAAGGGGGGTGGAAACTAAAGGCCGTCAGATGCTGTCGTACAGTTGTTGTCATGCCATCGTCATTTTATATCCTCCACCCAGTGGCCAGTGTTCTGGAAATGAGGTGCAAAGAGTATCTCAGGTTATTTTACATTCTGGTGGTGTTTATGTATGTGTATATATGTGTATATATCCATACACATCTCCACTCGATGAAGCCATTCCATTTTCATGGACAGAGAAGTCCTTCTCGTTGTCTGATTCCTCCATCCCCTCTTTTCTTTCCTGCTGTGGATTTTGATTCAAATGTGCTGGTTCATCCACCTAAAGACAAGATGTCAGTAAAAGAACATACCAAATTAAGATTGATATTTCTAATGTCCAATGCGTTTTAGTGTCTCTTTAATACTCATTGTTTTCTTTTCAATCACGGTGTCGTTTTGTATTTATTGAAATAATAAAAAGTATATTGTGAAATATGCATAAAGATTCGTGAGATATAAAAATGTGTTTTTTCGTTCCTTGTAAAGTTTGCTGTCAGAGCTCGAGCAGCGAGGCCATAAGGAGACACTGTGCTCAGAGCGTGGTGCAGTAGTCGTCTGAGTCACTCTTCGTTCTGCATGTTCACCACACTGCTCCTCTCATGTCAAAACTAAAGAAGCTAAAAAAAACTTTTCTGGACACATGAGCCAACAAACAGCTCACAATTTGCTCGTGGAGACAATTGAGAAAACGTCTTTTTGGAAGGATGAAAGTGTTTTGGCTTTCCCTCTCTTTTTGTTCATTTTCTCAATATTGTTGGTTCTTTGTAGCCTATCTGTGTGTTGCCTTTTTGCTATAAAATATCATTAAAAAGGACAAAAAGATCAAGTTGTTGGGTGAAGTCTTTCTGTACAGACAATGGGCGGAGGCGACATCTCGGTCCAATGCCAATTTCTACAGTACAGTGCATTCTGCCTTCTTTTTTTCTGTAAACCACCTTCTTTACTCACTTGCATGTCCTTGTCCAAGAAGAGAGTGGATCAAGAAAATAAACTTTTACGGTCTCATCCCCATGCCCTGTAAGATAAATCCATGTTCTTTGATTTCCTTGTACCTGGATCAATATCAAATAAAATATTTTTGAAAAATGAAAAATGCTTGAAATTATTTGTATTTGACATGACTCCTGCTTGGGGTGACAGTGGCTCAGTGGGGGGGTGAAGGTCACTGGTTCGACTGATACCCTGACTGGCCCTATGTACACTGGTAGAGATGCCCCGTGACCCACATTACTGGATAAGCCGTTGAAGATGACATGACTTCATGAATTAATTAGGCAGAGATGTAAAACAGACATTAGGCTGAGGTAGAGGAATATGTGTTTTTATTGTGCTAAATTAGCAAATGTAGAGTGTAATGCATGTCGTTACGAAATCACTCTTTCCTCAAATGCATTTAGGAGAATCTACATCAATCTACATGTTTTTAGTTCAGTTATCAATTTAATTTGCCCATTCTGGGCTACTGTAGTAGCTCAACTGATAGAGCAGCACCTTTGGAAAAACAAAGATGGCTGGTTCAAATCCATCATGAGCTCCGGATAATTGGTTGAAGATGACATGACTCAGGTGAGTACACATTCTCAAAGGTCTCGTGATTTTGACACACTGCACCTTTAAGACCAAATTATGATGAATCAGACATCAGCAGGAGTAATCTCTCTTTAGAAAACTAATCTTAAAATCTAACAAGTGACTCAACTTTCCTTTCCCATCCACGAACAGGGAGGGGATGAGATTTTTGACAATTAGAGTCAGCCACCTGGGGGCAATCAAGATAACTTGGCAACACACATCAGCTGTCATGTTCTTACAGTGTCAGACTGTAACTGTTCTAAGCTGTGGTGCAGTATTTCAATATTTATTGTTTCCTCTCCTGTCCTATTCCTGTTTCTTCATGTAGTGCCCCCACTTAGACCTTTTTATCTTCATATTGCTTGAGTCAGCACCATCATGTGTGTAGTTTGTGCTTGTGGGTGTGTGTGTGTGTGAAGGTGTGTGTGTGTGTGTGTGTGTGTGTGCGTTTGAACAAGCTCCTGACTCAGCTGTACTTTTCATGTGAAACCAGGCTGTAGCGTCATTTTCATCTTTTAGAAGAGCAGCTTCAAACACAAATCTGTGAAATCACTGAAACTGTTTCAGAATGGATAATAGCAGGAAACACTGTTACATTTATTTAAAAGGTATATTGTGTAAGATTTTGGTTTGTTTGTATTGGCAGAAAGTAAAAGTACAGTAAAGATACATTATCATATTCTTGTGAGTGCATTATCACTTGAATAGTTTTTAGTGTTTGTGTTTTGATGGTAGAATGAGCCTGTTACATTCAGCTCAGGAGCAGGTCGGCAGCAGGGGCCAAAACCATGTTTTCACAGTGGCCCAGAGTGAACGAATGAAATTCCCTTTCAGTTTTAAAGACAACTCAAACTTAACAAACACGCTCTAACACATGCTTGCAAGGAAAAGGTGACAGGTATTCTGCAACATGCAACTTCACCACTAAATGAAACACTTTTGCGCATCATTTCAGCATCTCAATGACCTCACAAGTACAATAACTCTCCATCATGGTGCAAGCATCCTTGCTTGCATGTGCAAGCGCACACAACTTGGCAGAGTGCACACATCTACATGCACACTCGCTCACTCACAAACTGATAACCTGCAGTGTGTGTTTGCTGAGCAAAGCTTATTTCCCTCTGCCTGGCTAACCACTTTCAGCTCACTGCACAGACAATCTCCTCAGATGTCTGATGCAACAATTACACAGTTGTATGAAAGGGAGAGAGAGAGAGAGAGAGAGAGAATCAGGTAATATCACCACACCGCAGAGCTGCTGCACACGAGGAATGTGAGAAATGAGGAGGAGATAGAGGAGTGTACAGCGGTAAACAGCTGGAAATAAAAGATGAGAGCGTAACGGTAAAGTTGCTTTGTTGGCAAAGAGCAATCATTACCTCACTCGCACACACACACACGCACACACACACACACACACACACACACACACACACACACACACACACACACACACACACACACACACACACACACACACACACAGGAACGAGAAAGGGGAAGCGGATCCTGGTGGGTTTCTTCAAAGGTTGGGGATAAACTGCTCCAAGAATGAGAAACTCAAAAACTGTAGACATTTCATGAAAATGTGTTATTCACGGTATTTTGTGGATGAACTATTTTAAAACAAAAGTATTTTTCTTTCTAATTGTTTCTTTCTTCATCACCACTACTGTTCTTCAAAGGCACTTTCTGAAGAAAATTAAAGGGTAAAGCTGAGACTTTTTTTTTTACCTGGATGAATCTGTGATGAAATAAAGGCAATTTAAAAAATGTCCATCATCAGTAATTAGTCTACATTGTGCTGTACCCCCCCCCTCCCCACCCCCTATTACGTCAGCAGTGTGAGATCATGACACATGCTGTCTACCAGGAAATAGAAAACAACAACATCGTGGAGCCCTGTATTACTGTCACCTTGGTAATCTGCCTTATCTATTCCACACCATTAATCACAAGAGGCTCCATCATGTCGCATGCTGAAAAAAGAGTCCCGATAGAAACATTTAGAGCTAAATGTAAACATGCTAAAGGCTGGATGCTTAAATGGTCTGTATTTATTTCGCGCTTGATCAAGTCTTGAAGACCCCTCAACGCTCCTAAAAAGTAAAGTTTACATTCACCCAGTCACACAAACATTCACACTGTGCATCTATTGGCAGCACTTTCTATTTACAAGTACGTGGGACAATGTGGGGTTCAGTGTCAGCGTGGGGGGCGTGGCGGGAATCGAACCCCTGATCCTCAGCCACAGCTCGCCTACACTCGACAAAGTTATCCAGGATTTTATTTGATGTATTCGATTAAACCAAACGATTGAAACGTTTGTATTTTATTCACTTCACAAATTCAGCATGGTAGAAAACACTTATCTTAATGTAACCCCTTATATTAAACTTATTGCATGTCATAAAATAACATGGGAATTCTTTACAGTCGAGGTATAGGCAGGATTAGTTTTAGAGTCTAACCATCGTAGTGTTGCATCACAGGAATCGACCTTGTTATTTGACAGAGGCGACAAAATGACAAAATGAGCTTGCGTGTTCCCATCAGTGGCAGGGTGAGTGCAAACGAATCACATTAGCATTGGTGTCAAGAAATGTCCAGGTTTGACTGGTTTTCGATCTGTGGGACAGTGGTATACGTGGGGTTAAACACAGCAGTCGGTGACCTCAGGGACATTGAGTGAAAGACAAATAACATCTGCGTGCAATGCAACCTGAGTCTATAGCAGTTGTTCGACTGGATTCAAAGCGTTGCTGCAGTAAACAAACACAAAAAGATGATTTTCGCAGCAGAACAGGAGGCTCTGTTTAAAATTCAGTCGTGAGCACATAACATGAGAAATGAGGGCCCCCCACTACCTCATGACTCATAACCAAATAAACAAGTCGTAAATAATTTTTTTATGTGTCTGTTGTGAACACAGAGGAGATTAAATGCAGAAACACTGAACCCTTAAATGATTCATTGTTGACATTTAAGCTTTTCCCAAAAATGCTGCTGTCAGGAAGTCAGTTAAGTGGCACAAAATCATGATGCTTCATCACAACTGCCCCCGTTTATCATTATTTAGATGTTACAGTTTTGTGTGTCAAGCTCTTGACTGTCATTTTCAATAGCTACGCAAACAAAACATTCACCTTGGAGCTTAAGCTAACCAGCTAAAGTCAGAATGTTGTGTCCTAAACAACATTTGCTGTCCTCTGGTCAGCTAGGTGTTTTTCATTCCGTGATGTATGTAAACAAATCAATTCATCGATATGTGGAAATAATTACATATTATAGTTTGGAGATCTTGAGAAACATTCATGTCCTGGTCTATTTAAAGCCTGTGTTTGCCCAGCAGGTGTTTTCTGATTACACCCTGTATGGGCGGAGACAAACGGTTTAACTGACAGCTCCTCTCTCCTTTTAAACATCATACATCCCTCCATAGCTCCGCCCACTTTCACCTCCACCATGTACAATCAGGAGGCTGATTCAAAACACCTGTGAGTGTGTGTGTGTGTGTGTGTCTTTCTCTCCCTCTGTGTGTGTTAGGAGCCGCTCCTTCACATATATAAATATCAATGCAAACTGAAATGCAAATGTTAGTTTAACTGATAATGTTGGATATTTCAGCTCCTGCTTCAGTTTCAAATTAAAGCCTTGCTGAAATCTATCAAATGAGCCAAAACTTTCATGGAGAAGTTGTATCTTAAAATTAATTTTTGGATTAAAATCCTCATCAATTTATAGCCAGTAATATATATATATATATATATATATATATACACACACATATTTTAAATCGGATGTTTGTAGACCTATATAGCTATACTGTAAAAAAAATAAAATAAAGACAACCACATATAGTGAATAAAATGATTGATTGGGGCTTCAGCCATATGAGCTGATCACAAACGATAACCAGATGTCAATGAGACAGGTGGAATCAATGTCCATGGAGCTGTCCTCCCTGTGCCGTCTCCTCCACTTTTCACAGTCAGGAACTGCACGTTCACGTGTTGGGGGTCCAAAATCTCTACCTTTAAGGATCAGTGTGTGTAAGGTGTTGTCTGCGTGGCTAACAAAGGACGTGTGTGTGTGTGTGTGGGT
>JAFBJT010007878.1:263245-318016 GCA_016785325.1 Chascanopsetta lugubris
GTTTCTCTTTCCCTCCTCTTGGTCTCTGGTCTGGGGACAGAGCGGAGGTGAGAGTTCAGCACAACCAATGCAACACCATTCATCACACATGTCAAACAGCTCAACCAGCTGCTGGTGGCAGGCAACACACATTTGCATCTCTCTCTCTCTCTCTCTCTCTCTCTCTCTCTCTCTCTCTCTCTCTCTCTCTCTCTCTCTCTCTCTCTCTCTCTCTCTCTCTCTCTAATCATCAACATAGCTCCATCTTTGATATATGACTCCTGGCTTCACATGATTTTTCACCTATTTGGATGAAAACATGTATTGAGCTTTGTGTCACAGACCAAACTGGTCCCACTGGTTTCACGCAGCTCTTTGTTAACAGTCAGCGGTGTGGGAGGTGTGTGGTCATCGTGTCTGAGGATTAGCCGTATTTCCCACCTGTGTGATTGTTAGCCCCGCCCTAATGTACTCCACCTGTGTGATTGTTAGCCCCGCCCTAATGTGCTCCACCTGTGTGATTGTTAGCCCCGCCCTAATGTGCTCCACCTGTGTGATTGTTAGCCCCGCCCTAATGTGTTTCAGCTGCGTCTCATTGCCCTGTGTGTATAGTCTGTTTTCCCCTGTCCTGTTGCCATTTTGTTTTGTCATGTCAGGTTTTTTTTGTCTTCATCAAGGCTTTTTTTTGCCTCTGTCCTTTTCACAGTGTCTTTTGTTATAGTGTTTTTTCAATCAGGCCTTTCAGTTTAGTCTAGTTTTCCCTCCTCAAAGTGAATGATTTTCAGTTATGTTTCCCTCTTTGAGCACTTTACATTAAGTGCTTAATTGTGTTTCATAGCCTTGGTTTAATCAATGACTTTGTTTCGTAATACAGTTTTAGAGATTATTTTTGTGTTTTTCCAAGCCTAGTCTTTGAGAAAATGAATATTTTTATTTGAACTTTTACGTCTTGAGTCTGCCTCTGGCTTCCATCATGTCTCCAAAATGTTGTATGGCAACCACAAAAACTGTTGAGGTGTCTGGATGATTGTTTACACTCCCCTTCATGATTCCATTTTAGAGTGATTCCTCGAGCATACGCACAGATCTGCAAAATCTGTGCTCAAAATGTTTCATCTAAACACATTAACACTGAACAAATATAATATTTTCATTTGACTGAGCTCGTCTGAGGCCACATTATTCTCTGTTAGAAGAAACCAAATTACAGGAGAGTAAACGTGTTGCCTATCACATCATATTATCCCCCTGCTGCTTCATATCAGTGTGAGACTCGTGAACCTCATTCTGTGTTTGACATATGTGATCATGAATCAGACGTAATAAGAAATCAATAAATAATGCACCTGCGGCCCAGGCCCAGATGTTTTGGCTCATTTGTCTTTTGGTCTGTTTGGCTTATGTACTGACTTTCTTTAGATTATTCTTTCTTATATTACTATTTGGACTGTTTTTTCCCTGTTTTCCTTAAAGGTACAGTGTGTAAGATTTCATTTTTGTCACTTCTATTGGTAGAAAAGAATATTACAAAGCAATATACATACCAGCATTTTCATTAATTTACATGCACCTGAATGTATCATTTTCCCCATTACCCTTAAATGATCCCATTAACATATTTAAGTGAGTTTAGTTAGTTTTAATGCCAGCTGAAGTCTACCATAGGTTCACCTGCTTCCCTGGAATGGTGAGGGTGAGGTGATGGCTACAACATGCAACTTCACCACTAGATGCCACCAAATCTTCCACACTGAACATTTTAAAAATTGATAGATGAAGATGTGCATGTTCTTACCCCTACATAAGTATACACTGAGTATACATTATTAATGTAAGTAACTTGTGACAATACTTATACTTTTTGCTATCATTAATACATTAGTGGCACATTAAAAAGAAGTGAGACCGAGAGCTTTTGTACTAATTCACCTTTCATGGTTCACATTCTGCTGCTCATGGTAACGTCCAAGAACTTTGTCATTCTTTCATGATAATGTTCTACATTCTTTGAATTTGCTCTATATGCTTACAAAGTGCAGCCTCTTATGACATACTGCATTAATACGTGCGATGGTAACTTGAAGGTTAGCGCTCCGTTTGCTCCACTGGCACTTTTTTTTCATCGGCCAACATCCTTGCCTGCCTACACTTTTCTTTTCTCTCCTCTCGTCTGCTCTCCTTGAGATCTGCAGATGAGTTGTGTTCAGGTGTGGAGTGGGAGGCGGCCTTACGTTTCACCTTGCAGCCTTTTCAAAAGCAGCCATTCAGGGCGAGAGCGGGGATGATCGTGAAAGCCGCCAGATTATATTCAACGCTTCGAAAAACTCTGTTGGACGAAATAAACAGTAATTGATTGGCAGAGATTGTAATGGCACCCAGGGAAGGTAAAAACTGAAAAGACTGTATAAAGTTTGATCTTCTGATTTTCTCTCTCTCTCTCTCTCTCTCTCTCTCTCTCTCTCTCTCTATCACACACACAATACTTTTATACTCACATACTTTCAGTTTTTACTAAGCTGTGGGCATGCGGCATCTTGTTGCTGTGGGCTTTCAAACTGCCACTGACGAAAAACGACAAACTATAGTATGCTGCTTTTTTTTCATCCAAAATGTGAAAAAAAAAATTACTTGATGAACAATCTCTTAATCAAAGCGTAATTGTTTAGCATGATCCTGAGTGACCCTGTTAATGGAAACCCTCTCTTGATTAATGAGGTGTGTTAACAAACACAGTGGGAGACACCCTAAAACCGTGTCGTCTTTGTTAATTAAAGGCCAGCGCCAACACATCCGATGGGAATGGAATGTTTCATATTCAATATTTACATTACATCCTCTTCAGTCACATTTTCTGTAAATTGTCCTTTTTCATATAGAAACTGCATTAGTGCCATTGTGTTTATAAGAGTTTCAGAAGCATATCTGTTCAGGCTGTGAGTCCAAGATACAAGACACTCTTCCTTCAAATCTTGTCCATGAAAACATGGCATTTATGAACCCATGTGTGTTAGACAATCACACGCAAGAAAAGAAAAAGTAGCTTTGCCAATGCTTGGATTTGTCACGGGTTGTATGAAGTGGGGAGAAAATATCTATCCTGACACACACACATACACACTTACACACACACACACACACTTACACAGACAATGAGTGAGAGAGAGAGAGGTGCATTCTCAGATAAACCTGAATGATTTTTTTTTCTTCACTTGCACAGAAGCTCGCCGATGTTTTTCATACAGCAGCACTTGAGATGGGCAGAGCTTTGCACATTGAAATCTTTTCCAAGGACAAACACCTGAGCTTTCATCCACACTCCCACATAATTACTCAGTTTTTATATAATAACCCTGACACTTTAAAATAAGACCGATTTAGTTGAATCAGGGCATCTAGAGTGTGTAACTATTTTACTGGTTTTTGGAACCAGTGTCATTATTATGGCACTTACTGAAGAAACCTACGACAATTTCATGTAATAAAGGCTCGATATCTATAGTTTTCCCATGCATTTCAAATAACTACAAATAAAAGAAATGGAGTGGCAGGCGTTTTAACAAACATATAGTGCTGCTGAGGAAGGTGATTTTGGGATGGCTGTGGCTCCAGTGGAAGAGTGGGACATCCACTAACCAGAGTGTTGGCACCTCCATCCCCAGAGTCCCTCATTGCATGCCAACGTGTCCTTGGGCAAGATACTGGAGTCCTCGCCGAGTGTCTTTGACTGTGTATCTACGTATAAAGTGTTGTACGTGAGAGTAAGTGAGACAGTAGGCAGCATTTTTGTAGTTATCAATGACTAATAAATACGACGTGTTTCTATTATGAACCTCCTGCATGTTTTGAGGTATTGAGTAAAAACCAGCACCTTTGGTCCTTGAGCCTGAGGCAGGACGAGTCGATCTCTCGCCGTCGAGCGAAGTCACTGTCACCACACGCTGCCCCGACACTTGTCCTCTTCGGCTCAGACCACACCGGACAGAGGGCGGAGCAGATTAGGATGAGGCGGCAAAGTAGTGATGAATCACATTGTCCGGCGGCAAGAATTAGCTTCGTCCCCCTTGAATTATTGCAGGACAAATGCTCAGGGTTCGGGTTTAAAACTCTCGTCACTCGTCATGCTTTGTTTGATGTCTGCTTTGTCACGGGGATGAGGAAGTTCCTGCACGCCGCTCTCCTCTCAAAGATTTCTCCCCCAACTCTTTTCCCACTCATTACTTCGGTCACGGGCAATAGCAGATGGTGCAGCTGCTGGTTTAATTGTCTTCATTACCGGGGCATCTGCTTTCTGCTTTTTTTAAAATCCGGAGCACTGTGACATCACCTGAGCCGTGGAGACCGTGTTTGTGAAATTGGGGAAGACGCGCTACCGAGAAAAACGCGGCTACACAAACTCCGAGACGATGACAGTGAGTTTATTGTCAGGCTGACATATCGTGGAACAGCGCCACGGTAACCTCTTCCATCTCGTCTTGTTTTGCTCCAATGTCAGAACACCAGCAAAATAATATTAGACATGATTGTCTGGGTGTGTTCTCCTCTTGCCATCTGCCTCGCATGTGTCGCCTACACTGGAAAGCCTGTAAATGAGAGGAGGAGGATCCCTGCGGCTCCGTTCAGTTATTTTCTGAGCTGCTGAGATGAGTTGTATCAAGCCGAGGCTGAGGGAGGAAAAGCAGCAGATGTTGGGCGCCGACAATCCTCTCTGCCTTGGATCCGCCACTACAAAGGGAAAATGTCATCCACGCATCATCCTCGCCGGCCTGGCGCGGATGAATAATTACCTCTGCTTTGACTGAGGTCAGGGAGACGTATAGGTAAAGAACCCTCCCCCTCAACCTCCTACCTTGAACGCCTTTCGAACAGGAAGCCCTGCATCACCACACGTGATGGGAGGGTGACACTGAGGAGGCTGTGACACGCGGAGATGCTTCAGAAATAAAAAGATTTTTCTTGTGGCAAAACGGGGAAATGAAATGATTCATCCCAGTAGCTCAGTGCGTGCTCCTTCTCCAAAAGATGAGATGGGGACAAGGGGGAGGGGGTGGGGGGGAGGGCGGGGGGGGGGGGGGGGTCAGCGGGGGGGGGGGGGGGGGGGGGGGTTCATCTGGTAAGAGGAAGGAGGGGGTGGAGGATGTCAGGGTGTTGGTTGGACTGTGTTGAGCTGAGCGTAGTCATGTCAGGAAGGAAGCGGCGCTTTAGAAATGCATCATTGTCGCCATTATGCTTAATAATTTGAATGACATGTCGGCGCATGACTCGCGGGCGCTCGTACGGGGGCTGGCGGGGTTATTAGAAACGACTCCCCCAATGATGCGTGTCACTGAAGCAGCAAATTAACATGAGGAGATGGAGGCGCGTTCAAAAGTGGAGGAGAAAAGGGAGGGAGAGGCGGAGATGGGCGGATGCGCAGGCAAACGGGTAAGATGTGCCGAACGATGTTGCCATTTTCACCCTTCTTTGTTGGCGGCGGCGGGGCGGCGGTCGCCGTGTACCACTTCCTGCTCTGCTGAAGCTGCCTTCGAACACCAGGTGCTCCCATTGTGATAAATGATTCCCCAGTGTGCCGAACAATGGCGGAGGCACCCAGACACATCCCTCATCACACACTTCCACGGCTCCTCTTCCACCAACCACGTGCTCAGCAAAGCGCCGTGATGCCGGCGCTTGTTTGTCTTGCCACCGTCCAGGGCTGAAGGCTATTTGTGCCTCCTCATAAACCCGAGTTATTCTTGCTGCTGCCGACACAGGAGGATTCTCCCTGGCTGTTTACTGACCAGCTCCTCGCCCCCTCTCTATCTCCAATGCCCAGCTCTTCTCCTCCTCCTCCTCCTCCTCCTCCTCCGCGATGTTCACCTCACATCCTGCCCCCTCTCTCCTCCCCTCTCTTCTCTCGGTTGCCGCGCATTCCTTTGTTTGCCTGTCTCCCGTCCCTGACAGCAGACACGGCTTGATACATGCACATGCCTTCACCTCTCTCCGCTCTGTAATTTATGCTGTCAGGGCTTCTCCTGCGTGCGGACGGCCCGGGCTTTCACGTGTGCGCGAGGGGGTGTCGACACGTTCCCTCGTGTTCGCCATGATGCGGACGGCAGCGGGTGAGCGGCGGGGGCGCGCGGCCGCAGGCGTGCGTCGCAAACGGGGAGGCGCCTCGACAATTAGATTAACAAAAGGCGGGAAACGGAGGTGAGCTCTGCTAATTGTTGATCGTGTAAACAATTTGTGGCGGATCCCGAGAGAGACATTAGCACGGGTGTGACACGGTGGTGTTGAAAATGCTGTCCGCCCTGTGGTCCATTCTTTGTTTTTGGGGGATTTTGGAATAACAATTAAAGGTGCAGTGTGTACAATTTCTGGCATTTTAGGCACTTCTAGATAATATTACAAAAAAAATGACATACTAACATTTTAACAACATCTATAATCTATAATCTATAATCGCCTGAATGTTCTATTTTGTTTCTATAACCCTTACATTACAGTACATGAATGTGTCTTTACATGAGGAGCGGGTCCTCTCTATGGGGACCGTCATGTTTTTACAGCAGCCCAGAGTGGACATACTAAACATCTTTTGAGTTTGAATGACTGCATGTTCAGAAGGGCGAGGGTGAGGTGATGGATACAACATGTAACTTCACCTCTAGAGGTTATCAAATCTTACACACTGCACCTTTAAGTTTCTAGCAATTGTGAGTTAATTTGCGTTCAGAATTTTGGAGTTGAGGAGATGACAGTGAAATGGTCTGTATTTATATGGCACTATATCAAGTCTTGAAGGCCCCTGAAATCGCTTTGCAGTTTACATTCACCCAGTCACTCAAACATTCACACTGTGCATCTACTTGCAGCACTTTGTATCTATGAGTATATGGGACAATGTGGGGTTCAGTGTGAGGAAACCTCAGTATTCGGGATGGGGGGTTGGGGGGGCGGGAATCGATCCCCCGATGCGCTGGTCAGAGGTCTGAACCCCTCAGCCACAGTTGCATATCTTGAAAGTTTAGGCTGCGTGCTCTTACAGGCTTTTCCACTTAATCGACTTATTGATCAGATGAACGATAATATTAGTATTCACCTCACTGTAAACTCCCCAACACCCGAAACTTGTTGATCCTAAACTTGCAGTTTATTCCTGAAACCCCTCATGGCTGCGAGGAGGCTCATATCCATCTGTGCGTTGCCACAACACCTTCATGCTTCAAGTGACATCAGTTCTCTCCGACCTCCTTGTCCTCAGAGGAAAAGCACTTCCCATCCCCAGACACATAATTGTCCTGTTCAGTATTCAGCCGGGCATATTGGCCAGGATCCTGGCGAAGTGATAAAACCCCATTTATCAGCTGAAAGCGTCGGCAGACTGCAGATACATTCAATCTCTATGCTTTTGATGTCGGTGTCACACTAGTATGATTCTGGCAGGCTTACTGAACCCCCAGTGGCTGCCCGCTCAAGCTCGAGATCTCATTACCAAGTGGTGTTACTTGCTAATGAATTTGTTTCTAATCACGTTATTTGTATGAGTCTCACACAACTTTTGGGTAAAACATGCTACAGTTCAAGAGGAGCCGAAATAAACCGCCCTCAGTGGGATACCGTCTCACAAAACAACTCTTCAATCCATATTTTTTGTGGTTGATTTGGCAGTTTATGTCCAAGGCTTTTAATAGGAATCCTAATGGGAACAGATGGAAAACAATTAGTATTGTATTTTCATTATTTATCCTCCATTTAAAGCAGCCGCAGTGTTGGGCTCCTCCCTCCTGCAGGCCTCGTTTCACTTCCCACCTTCAGGTGGATCACTGGACCTGTTAACATTTGATCATAAATGTTTCACTTACATGCAAAAGCCTTTTTAAAAATGTGCTGCAGCAGCATTGTCCTAATCGTTTTGCAAATGTTGCCTCAGAGGAATAAAAATCGCGCCACGCCAAGATCCAATTTGCGCTACACTCACCAATTACTTTCACGGTCCACTTCCCGCCTAATACAGAAAGCCCAGATTATCTGCTGGATGTCTGGGTGCTGCACACCCTAATTACAAACACAAATTGGAAAAACACAAGTTGTGACAAAAGAGTGTGGTTCGTTTTCCTCACCAAGAAAAATATTTAGGCTAATTTATTTTGTGTCGTCAGTCAGATGAGGGCTCTCTGAGAAGTGAGGACCTTGAAACGTAAAGTGTGATGAGTTTTTGATCTTTCAATTGGTTTTGTAATCAGATTAGACCGTACCATGGATGTACTGTGTAATTGGGTTTAATTAATCTAAAGAGAAGTCGCAGCGTAGTTCATTACATCGCTGATTCAGAAGATGTAAAGAGGAATATTAGGTTATCACATACAAAACTGACAGCTGCGCTTCACTTCCAGCTGCTTTAGCTCTTCATTGATGTTGCATGATCTTTGGAGCCGCATCGCTCTTCCTGCTGGCTGCGCACAGCTCGTGCATGGACCTGCAGACGACTCGGGATCAGGGCCCATCGTGGTTTGACTGAAGAGAGAAGCAGTGGCGTCGAGTAGGACGTTAATGCATGTGCACCTGGAGTCACATCCATTGGGGGCTTCGCTCTTAAAGCTGAGTCACTCAGAGGGACGGGTCCAACCTACAGATCCTGATGCTGTGACACAGTTGATTTGACTTCAGGTTTCGTGCATTGTTCTCAACTGGTCTGGCTTTGGGGCCCACTTGAATCCCTGACCAACCTATTTGGAGGAAAATGTTCAAATGTACTCAACAATAGAGCATTTTAAACCTGAGAATATCACAGTATGGCAACACAAAAACAAATGTAATGCTAAAGAAAAATGATGGCGATGTTAGAGAGGGAAATCTTTCCTTTTACTCTCAATTAGCTGCACTAAAAAATAAGAAAAATGCACCATACACACATGAAATGACAGGTGTCTATTCGAACCACAGGGCAGTATCGCCACCTATTGTTAAGGAGTGTGAATAGACTTCACTCCGATGCAAAACAAATCATTCTCAAAATAAAAGAATATGAATATTTTTTTCCCTTTTTTCACAGTCAATGGCCCACGACCCACTGAAAAGGGTTTTGCGACCCACCAGTTGAGAAGGAGTGGATTAAAAGTTGTTAGGCAGATCTTTGAGTTAGTTCTCTAAGAAGAAAAGATATTTTGCACCCAAGACCTATAATTGTTTGTTAATATAGACTAGGTGTGAAGGTTGGACCCCTCCTCCTGGGCAGTGCTGAGGTGTGCCTGCTCAGGGCGCCTGCATGTGGCAGCCCCCTCTCTCTGACATCAGAGTACTTTGTATATATATGTTTGATGTGTGTTTCAGACGGCATGTCCATGTAATAAGAATAACAGAGTGAGGAATGTAATGTCCCTATTTGTGTGGATCAATACAGAATTCTATTCTAAAAGTGAAAGATTCATATACAAACTGAGAATAGCTGCATTGCATCGCGTTGTCAAAGATGAAAATGTTCTCCTTGTTTTACACTGAGTTCTCACCAACCAAACTCAAAGCACTCTTACACAAAGCAGATATGTTGAGATGAAGACACATACTGGACTCTGAGTCAGAGGCGCTCCTCTGCCTACCAGGAGATGGATGCATCCTGCCACCGTATAAATTGGCTGTCGGAAACATTGTGTGAGGAGAAGCTGCAATTGCCGGGAAGTTAAAGGTGGATTGACAATGATGGAGAGATGAAAAGGCGGGGCGGATGGAGCGAGGCCCGAAAAGGAGGGAGGTAGCGAGGTGAAAATTGGGAAAGGGCCAAGGTCAGTGTTGAATGAGATTGTGAGACGACTGTTTGTGAACAGACAACCTGCGGGACAATAAATGAAGACAAAGACGTTTCGGATTCAATTATGGACAAAGAGAGCACTGAGTGTGGTTATTCGATTTCTGTTGTGGCAGAGCTCCCCTGCCCAGTCCCATTGGGCAAGCATTTTCAAGCAAGAACGTCCGACATTGTAACATACATTTGGTACACTTTACCTTATACTTTACTTGTAGAGCACTTCCTCTGTGGATTACAAAGGCACCAATAGAGCTGAATGGTGACTGGCCTCAATTCAGATTAATAAAGAAAAGAGCTTCTCTGTAGCAATTGTAACAATTCAAAGGTTTTGGCAGATCTGATCAAACTGAATGAAACCTTATGACTTGGCAAAGCTGCTTCATGGATAATGCAGGACTTCCTGGATGGAGGTCAGAGTTATTGGACGACTGTTCCCCCTACGGGATCGGAGCAGTGATTTGGCTGTGCTCCGCAGATGTCTTGCGCACAGACAGGGAGCGATAGCGGTCGTCTGCTGCCGAGCGGAAGGGTTGAGGAAATGAGACGTCGGCATGGGACTGGTCCATGAGCAGGATGCCACTGACACTATCGCAGGACCAACGCCAAGAACAGCGAGCAGAGGACAGCGGTCACATCTCCATTTTTTTTTCCTCCCTGTGAGATCTTTTTTTTAATCCTTCTAGAGGATCTTCCCACAATAGACAGAAGATAAATTGGCCTCCCTATAATTGCTTGAACCTTTAACCTGCAGGAAGGATGTGATCACATGACCCAAGGAGGACTAACGTTTGGCCTCTATCATTGAACAGCATCAGCTATCGACACACTGCAGTAATGGCCTACCTTAGGGCTGCTGGCGTCACACAGAGTAATGATGACCCATGCCTGCCTCCAAGCCACTGCTTTTCTTCTCATCGATGCAATTACTGCGCTGAGGCATGGCTGACCAGAACACACCCCCCCCCCACCCGCCCACCCACCCACCCAAAGCTAAACAGTAGATTCCCCGCTCCTCATCCTGAAGGAGAAAACACAACCACTAACAACAGTGACACTGTGCAAAGGTGCTACGCTAATTGGTTAATCTGTGATATGGGCTGTAAATGAAGGCGATGCTCTGCACACAGGTTGTTATGATGCATTCATTATTGTTGTTGACGCTCCTGTGCACATTTTTGGCCCCGCCAGTGAAAAATGAGATGACAAAAGCGGTAATTTCCCTCTTTCTCTCAAGATGGTGTGTAATTGGGTGAGTGAGTATTGTGATGGGGGGGGGGGTTGGTTGGTTGGTTGGGTGGGAGACAGGCAGGGGAGGGTCTGCATGAAGCTTCTCCCAACACATTCCATCTGACAAAGACTTTAATTCGCCGTAATTATACAGATGGATTGAAATATACAGCAAGACAGGGAATCACTCCAATTATGCAGAGTTGATTAAAACTTGGACCCCATGCCAGGCTGCTGCAGAAGCACAGGAGGAGTCAAGATGTGCACGACGGCAACGCGGAACACACAAGCGCGCTTAACATCTGCACCACAGTGACCGAGCGAAGGTTTCTGTGTTTTCTGTGTTTTCTGTGTTTTCTGTGTTACGTCGTCTAAAGCTGAAGGGCAACAATACGGTGTTTGATGGTCTGATGCATGAGAACACATTTCTGCTCTTGACACAAGACAAACTCCCCACGTTGAATCCTCATCGCACCCTAATGAAGATGGATCAACGCTATTCATTTACTGACAACCACACACAGTGTCGGGAGCAGCCCATCTCCTGGGTTCTGTCACTGCATATATAGCTGCACGGTGTTTCCACATAGTCGTGCGGGTGAGTCCTTGGCATCTGGAGATCATGGTCAGCGGAGGAGAACGAGGAACAGACAAAGACGGAGAAAGGGGAAAATATGAGAAATGTGAGTTAAAGAGAAACGGACACCGAGACAAAGAAAATGAGAGGGGGAGAGGAAAAAGATCACAAATAGGGAGGAACGGAATGAAAAGGGCAAGACATTTGTCACCCTCCCCTACAGGTCCATAGGAAGAAAGAACAATATCATTAATCTCCTGACATTTCAATATTGTATTAACCTTTCTGCTGGAATTCTGTGGGCTCATTAGTCTTTTTTGAGGGGGAGAAAAATAATAATCGATAGAACAAGCTCTGGACACAATCTGGAAATATACTCCAGTCAAATAACATACAACCCGGAGCCATTCATATGATGCCGCCCTGTCTTTAGCAATCACTCCTTTTATCTGCTTTAAACGAATCGGTGAGAGTACAAACGGATCCCGCGTGGAGATGAATGGAGGTGGAAGGGCGTAGCTGTTGCTCTCAAGTAGGTCGGCGTCATAAAAGAGAAAAATTGCCTGGCTGTAAAACAACAGCTTAAGATGGCAACACAAGTGCATCAGCCATCTCATGAAAGAGAGAAGCCCTAAGGCCACATAAAAAGCGCGATGAACCTGTGTTTTGTCTTCTCCCCCGCTCGCTCGCTCGCTCGCCCGCTCTCTCGCCCGCTCGCTCAGTCAGTCAGTAGTCTGTCAGCAGGATGGAGTGAGGACGGGACAACGGAAGGGCGGAGCACGGGAGGCGAGACAAACTTAAAAGTGCCTACACCCTTTCAAATGCAGCACCGCGATCCTCCCGCCCTCCATGCCTCGTGACACCTCCGCTCATCTCCATCCTCACCCTCCATCCATCAGTGCCTGAGGAGCACCCGCCATTCACATGGCCACACCTCCCCAGGTCATTTGACTAAGAAAACACCCTAATTTATCCCCATCATGAGGCCTCGCTGAACATCGCGCACCGCCAGCACTTTTTGTCTCTGCCAATTGACGTGTAGCTCCCATTATTGCTTGTGTCAGGGGGTTTTCTGGGTGTTCTGGGTTATGCCGTTATGAAAACATGTCACTTGTGATCGCGTGTTTGCATTGGGCATTCCCAACCTTGGGCAGGAGCACCGGGGGGGTTACATCAATCCTGTCATTACAAGTTCAACCAACACTTTTTAACGAGGGAGAGATTCTTTGAATGGACAAGAAACTGAGTGGGTGGTATGTTCGGTCGCTGTGGTCCGAGAGGGCCTTTCATTTGTCTTCTATTTAGTAGTTTATTATAAAATCAATCATTTATGGAAGGAGAAATATTGTATTGGACAGGAGACTGATTAAAAATCAACACAGGGCAGAAAATAATGTGCATTATTGTGAAGTAGACAGAGCATCACTCTGTACAATATACTGAGGTGCCAGTAAAGGTGCAGTGTGTAGGATACACCGACGTGTTGAATGCTGCAGCTGATGATCCCATTTGCTTTTCTTTCCAAATATGTAGAAGAACATATGGTTTGTAAAAACACATCTCATTTAAGAGTCTTACATATTGGTCCTAATATCAGAAGCTATACCAGACAAAGGCTAAACATCACGGAGTGAAAGATATACTATTTTCAAATTGTGTTCATTTCCAGCATTATCGCCCTTAAAGGTACAGTGTGTAAGATTTAGTGACATCCACTGAAGCCTTTAAAGAGAGGACCCACTCCTGATGTAAATACACGTTAAAGGCCTCTTTTCAGGGTAACGTAAAAAGTAATACATTTAGATTATACATTAAAAATATGTGCGTATGTAATTGTTTTGTAACCGACTAAAATTGACCACAATCTTACACGCTTGCTCCTTTTTAAAAGATATAAATTCAAAAGAGTAAATGGCAATTTAAAATCCATAATAAGAACATGTTGTCCACCAAGTAACAGATTCAGGATAGGCCCTAAACCCAGTCAGCTCAAACCGCTTGTGCCTATAATTCACAAAGTGCTCTATCTCCTTAAGTGACCGATTCTGATCTTCACTTTAACCCAAACCCTGTGGCAATATTTATTCATTAACGCCACGCTCACAGAATTTTCCAGGATTTTGTGCAAGTGCAGTGAATCTTGCAATTTTCCCGGCTAATCAAAAAGCCCATTCCATTATTGATAATTAGGCCCTTGGATAAAGACGATGACTCATTGCTAATATTAAACGTTCGGCGGCGAGAGGACGGAGAAAAAGCTGAGGCAGGGAAGATCCGAAGAGACAGCGCGAGGAGGTTATATTCCACTGGGTTAATTGTGCAGACCCCGACGGCACTAAATAAGAACACTTAGAATGACTGGCTAAGTGACAAATGGACGTACAAATCACCCGGATTACATCCCAGTTATTAAAAAAACTTGGATTTGGCTGTCGTCCAAACTCTCGCTCATTACATGTGGTGGTGTCGTCACTGACGACCGTCTTTCACGGCAACATCTCGCTTCACTTTCCGCAATCCGAAACAAGCGCGAGTGTTTAACTTTGATTAAAAACACGTTTTTTTTTCACAATGACATGAAATTGCGACGAGCCTGTTCGCGAGATCATTAAACGTAAATGAATTTTGATTGATTGTCTGAAGAGGTGGCGTTTGACCTGCAGCTGTAAAGTAATGGCTGTGGAGAGGTGCCGGTGCACCATCTACACGCCGCGCACCTGGGATGACGGCTTCCTTGCCGGGGTTCTCGCCAAGTGTGGCAGCGCTAAGATGAGTCGTCAGACAGTACACAGCTGTTCACTTAATTACCTCCTAGTTTTGGAGGGAGGTTAATGAAGCAGTTTGGCGATCAGGAATGAGAGACAGCCTGAATGTGCACAAAAGAAAATTAGTTTCTGGCTGCCGGGACGGAGTTGAAAGGAACAGCAGTTTGAATTATTGATTGCATAAACTGAAAAAGTGAAGACAAAAAAGAGAGAGGGAGCTGATGGATAGAGGTTAGTCCGTTCTACTGATTTGTACGTGTTTAATATATCACGGCACAGAGTAATTACTGGAGGTCTTGTGCTGACAATGACATTTTAATGTCTGTAAATGCATTTCCTCCTGAGATATTACTCTTTTTTTTTTCTTTCTTTCTTTTAGTACTTGGGTTTGGGATTGACTCCATAGCCATAGGAAAGCAGACGGGGGCAAGCTTTGTAAAAATACAAACAATACACCTTACACCAGGGGTGTCCAACTCTTTTTCCCCGAGGGGGAATTGTATTTTTAGACAATCATATGCCTTTGATCTCTTATGGGCCACATGCAATGATCTTGTGGGCCACAAGTTTGACACATGTGCCTTACACCATCCCATCAGCCTTCTGCTGTGAGCTACATTTCTCTGCTGAACTGATTATGTGCTGGGTTTGTTGATCCACACACTCTGAACTAGAGCATTATACAGTAAATACATCCGATTGTGCTGAAGAGACAATACATGCGATACATCCATTCTCTGGTCAAATGCTCCTCAGAGACCACGCGCAGATGAGCGATGGGACACACATTAAGGAAGAATGTTCAGCATATTCATCTCTGTTGTGCATGTCACACAGCCGCTGTTCTGATTACACGTGTCAGCATATGTAAACACCAGGACGCATTCATCACCACCAACAGCCAATTATACATCTTCGACCAATGGAAAAAAACGGGAGCATTTAAACAAAGTTACATTCTGCAGAATTTGCAGGTTCGAGACTTTCACGAGAAAACCTTGATAATGAGGGGGACAAACTCTAACGTAATCATGCATGCACCCTTACGCTCCGTAACTTCCCTGCACTTAGTTTTAATAACATACACATGCCACTACACCTCCAAGCTTCCCCGGAGCACACAGGTAGAGGAGGTGTGTGGGCCAGACTGAGGACCACGCAGCCTCATGCTGCATATTCATGCCTCGGTGGGGTGAATAACCCTGGCAGACAGTGAATCCGCTTAATATCCTTAATCACCTGCATCTCATTGTGGGGCCTGGACACACCTCCACTCATTAAAATGATGGATGGAGGCATAAGGGGATGCTCACCCCTGTTCCAAATTTGTTCTTGTTTAGAAAGGTGCTTATTAGAGAGCACCTGGGGGAATGAACAGGGGGGAAGGGAGAGGGAAAGACTGAGAGGGAGAGCTGAGGAGGAGGAGAAGGTGAAGGAGGAGGAGGAGGAGTGGGAATTCAGAGACCACAGTTGTCATCACGAAACCATTAGCGAACTCCACCGATCTGTTTGCAATTTGTCTCCTTGAGTGTCAATTGTCTGCGATATTATGATATATTATGATTCTGAAATGTCATGCATCTCAAAATGTTGTTTCTGATTACTTCTAAAATTCCTGTTTTTCCCCCGCATGGCCTTTAATAACCTCGCTTTAAGTGTTGGCCTCAATTGAGTCCAGTCTTTGTGGAATCTTTTGTCGCTCCGATGACTTTCAGAAGAGCAACTCGGAGCAGTCGCTCTCAGGAGGCTCCGCTGTGTCGAGTCGGGCCGCACTCTTCATTAACTTGTAAAAACAGGACTTCCATTCCACTACTTTGAGGCACAGGGAGCGTAAAAAGGGAGGAACCCCCCTCTCTTTCTTCATCACTGCTGTTTGAATAAGGCAGAGAGACAGCAGCTGACATTTAAGAATCCCACTGGCCAGGTTATTGCCTCTGCGAGGACAAGCAGTTGGCAGGTTAGATGTAATAAACTGGAACAAATGTATTTCACTCTCCAATTAGGGAGAGTACCTTTCTGGAGTCACTTGGTGGCAATAATGTCATCTTCAGATTTTATGGATATTTTGTTTTGCCTCATCAGCATCTCATGCCACCTGCTAGTGAGTGATGAGAAGTAAGATGAGCACTGTATTAGCCCTCTTATGTAACCCCACTGCGCCCCCCCCCACCCCCCATGCCTGATTGGTTGCAATCTAAGCCTGTCAAATTGAATATAATCCCCTAACCTTTTGGTTTTCGCCCCCCTCTATGGCTCTGAATGCCTTTACTTGAATGGCATGAGATGCTGATGCTGTGAGTAATGGAGAACACTAATGGAAATGGCATTAGGTAAATATCTGAATAGAGCACAAATGGCAGTTCAGACTCTCAGCCGAAGGTATTGATAGTTCCCTCCTTGACGGTGCTGTTGAAGTGCATCGTGTCCTCTAGGGGTGAGGCCAGCTCACATTAAAATGCAATAGATGCAATGACATTGACTTTTATTATGATGCTTTTCAATTATTGCAGTCATAAATATGTCAGTAAAATTAATTTACTACTTTTATGAATATCTTTTATCGCTATCAATGTTAGTGTTGTGTACATTTCCCTCGTATTTTATAACATAAGATGAGGAATTACAAGAGGGTCATTTTCACTTTGTTTCTGTACTATACGTACAGTTGTGAATTTAATGAAAATATAGGGAATCTAAATTTAAACTGGTAAATAAATGAAAATGTCTTTTCATCAATATAACCAACATAGACCATGTACACCGTTTTTTACACTCTGCACAATCATCCAATGGGCTGGATTAGACCCTAAACATATGTTTAACAACCCAATACGAAGCTTACAAAAGCACAAATTCTTAGCCTGACATGCGATAATAAAAACACAGTTGTGGTTAGCAGGATGAAAGACTGAAGGAATAACCTCATGTTGATATATCTAGTAAACCTTACATAATGTACCTTTAATGGCTCAATTAAAAATAATGGATAGAATGAAAGTACTAAATTGCACTTCACAAAAGCATAATAATAGATTTATTTATTCTTTCTTCATTATTTTCGATCTCATTAATGCATTAACGCATAAATAAAAATGTTTTTTTTCTTAAAATATGTTATTCTTCTGTTGGAATAAAGAGAAATAACATGGACATGGTGAGATATGAAGGCAGCCTCAGCTTTTTGAAATAAAATGTACAATATAACACCTTTACTCGTTCAGAAGTAATGATGACAAATTGACGCATACTGACAAAAGCACAGAGGAACAAGCGTAGTTTGATTTTTTTATTCATCATTTTTTTGTAGTTCTTTTTATTTTTTTGCTTTACGAAACAAATGTTTGCAGATGTTCTATGAATAAACAACAGCACCTTTCTTCTCAAAGACAGGGAGGCTACGGCCCCTGTCTCGTCATGAAAAGAGACCCTTCTTGTCCAATAACAACCTCTCCAGATTCTCAAAGTGACTCTTATTTCCTGTATTTGAAATTCATGTTAAGTGCATTAGTAGACAACATAACCGTTCTAGATTAATGTGCAATAGCTGAGTTTATGGTCACTGCGAAAAGATATTTACATTGCAGCTATGACTCACATTAACTGTCTGTGTTTTCGATGGAGCGAGCATCAGAACTGGAGAGGGTGACAATCAAAACACAAGGAGTCTCCTTTCAAGAACAGCCTTCGTAAACAGAAACCTTTACCTACATCATTATCATCGTCATCACCATCATCAGGATTAACTAGACTCTTTTGTCATACCTGTTTTCCTCCAGTAAGACAAAAAGGTTAATAGATAGAATGGTTTAAAATAAAGTTTAGTGATTGTGCTTTTAAAACCAAAGTAAAACAAATGACAAACATTGACGACAACACGAAACATAACAGTGCATTACAAAAAAAGGGGGAGAAAAAAAGAAACAAATCCCAAAGTGGCACTTTCTTGGGGCAGCTAAATAATATTGCAATTTACAACAAGGATGGAAATGATAAAATAATATTTATATTTACTGGCATAATAAAATTAGAATTTGCAAAATAAAACAAGGAGACAAATTCGAGGTACCACAATGGGTATAACGAGGACATCATGTTTACACGTATATTTACAGTTCACCTCTGCTTGCAGCTATTTTATTACAGTAACATGTGACTGCATATGCTCTGCAGAGTTCTTGTCTAGGCAGGCCGAGTCATGTCAATGTCTGGAGTCAGATCTCGCTCCATATTGCATTGGAATTAAACATAAATAGACCACTGCGCATTTTGTTGTGAATGCACCATTCTTTTATCTTCAGACACGCTTTCCTTTTTTTTTTTTTGTCAAATGGACATAGAAAATGGATCGATAGAAAAAAAAAAACATCGGTCTGATTCCCAGATGTAAAGAAACACTTCTGATGTACAGTATGATGGCAGCAAACATGATGGGAGAAATACTGAGATATTTAAAATCGTAAGAGAAACAATGGTGCTCCACTCTTGGAAAAATCAGGACGGTTCCTCCCCCACTGTTCTTCAGCTTTCTGCCACCTGGGTTCAAAAAACACATGACCAAACAGTTTGCTTAGCGTTTTTTTAAAGGTATCATAAGATTTGACCATGAATGACCAGTGTGTTTTGTACCTCTAGCTCTTCATCTCCTGGTTGTAAAGCCCCCGTGGTGATGAGGCCCATGTCTGCCGGGTTCCTGCGGCCTCCCTCTCCTCTCCGCCGCCCCCCTGACCCCCGAGAGGACATGGAGCTGGAGGAGCTTGGGTCTCGGGGGCTGTTGACTGTGGGGAACTGTGGTCTGCTGTAGGGCAGAATGTCCTCTGAACCTGGAGACGGAGAATCATTGCAGTGGGAATCGACTCTTGCCTGCTCACGCTGCTGATGTGCCTGGAAAAATGTGTGTGGTACCTGCATGTTGGCGTGCCTTGTTGGCACTGCTACCCTCATGTCTATTCCCTTTCTCTCCGTGAGCAGTCTTTTGTTGTCTCTCCTGAGCGTCCTTGCGCTCAGATGAGCTGGTCCTGGGGTCCGAGCCCTCCCGGGGCCTGTAGCCTCCCACCGTTCCCCCTCTCTTGTCTCGGCCCTCGCCTGTCTTGGGGGAGACCACCCCCCGGCCCTCCAGCGCCGCCTTGGCGGGATGTGTCGGGGACTTGAGCACGGCTGGAGGTGGGATTGGCGGAGGTGGGAGATCTAAAGGATAAACACAGGGAGTGGACGCACGTGAGCCACAACGATCAAAACGTGGCGGTTTGGATCGTTGCACAAGGCCGAGGAGCAGGAATCTGTGTACTCCAAACTTTGGTGTGTATCATCTGCCACTCAGCTGTCTCACACCTGCAAGGTGATACACAAACACAGCTGCAGTGTGTGTACAGAAACTTCAGTCTGCTCCTCTCGCGGAGAGTAAACAGAGCAGATAGCACTCGACAGACAGCCCGAATCTAGGCATAAAGAACGAGGAGAGTGTGACGGTCGGCAGCTGGATCTCTGACCTGCTCCGCTTCCCCCTGCTGATGAATAGATGCATACGAGGCCAATGAGTGGGCGGCCTGGTCCCTCTCGCACCTTACAGCCATCCAAACAAAACACTCCGCCCGTGATCGATGGCTTTTCATCTTCTAATCAGACTGATGACCCTGATGGATGGATTTGCTGGCATCCGTAATCCACGCCGGATGAGAATGTTGATTAACGCGAGTGCCAACAGCTCATTTCTCAAGTTTGCACAAACGCTTTCCATTCTCACTCTTTGGTTATTCAAGCATTCAAACACATGGGCGGATAATGCTCCCGTCTTGTTGGTGTTGGCATTGGGCACCTCCACTACACTTTTCTCATTATCCTCCACCTCCATCCACTCCTGAATACAAAAGAAAGCCGGTCAATATCATACAGCAGAGAGGCGTCTGCAGTTTTTTAATATCTCTCTTGCCTCCTGAGTCTCAGCTCAGTCAGAGTCCGATCAATGCCACACTCTGTGAGATATATCTCACTGCGAGGGAGGAGCCGAGCGTGCCTGAGAGATTTATGAGGAAATATCATGGGGAACGGAGCCTGCCCCTGAAAAGCGTCTCCGGACTTGCCGAGTCGGGTTTATCGGAGGGCGTGGCGGGTAATTGGGCGGACAAGGCCAAGACAGAGCAAGAGACAGGAAAGGGTTAAGTTGAGAGCGAAGGTAGAGAAAGGTATTGAGTCAATATAAGACATGGGGGAGAATCTAACTTGGGGTTTTCCAGATCCACTGTGTAAACGAGTGAGATGATCGGGTCAAAGTGGGGTAAGGAGACTGGGCTGGGGTTGATCCCATAGCTCAGTTGTTTTCCTGCCTTTTTATTGCTCTCTTTATGAACTTATAATGATGCCGCCTGGACAGCACTCCCACTGTGGGGTCAATTGGAGAGGTAGGGAGACATAAAACAAACACCACGAGTACACATTAGCGCACCTTGTGTAGGTGGCTAACATTGGTGTTCTTGTTTCCTTTCCTACTTTACATTTCACTGAATCACCTCCCCTCACCTATCACCTCAGCACCGGCCCAGCAGCCCCCAGCCAGGGCATGTGGGGTGAGGGGGGGGTGGAGACAGAGACTGTTGGTAGGGGTGGGGTGGGGGGGGGGGAAAAAGAGGGGGGGGGGGGGGGGGGGGGGGGGGGGGGGGGGGGGGCTGGAGGCAATAACCTCCAAATGAAAAACAATCCATTCAGATCAAATGCAATCAGCGGGAGAACTGATGGACAGACAGAGCTGCGGAGCTGTCAGTCGGCCCCTCGCTGCTCAAACAAAGACGGAGGAGAGGGGAGCAGGCAAGAGGAGCTCAGAGCTGAGAGGGATGGAGATCACTCCAGAGGGAGGGGCGGCGGATGAGGAAGGAGCCAGGATATAAGGATGATGGTGGGAGGCGGGGGTTTGAGTGTGGGGGGGGGGGGTGAGGAGTGGGGGGGGGCGGTGGGCGGCGGGGGGGGTGTGGGGGGGGGGGGGGGGGGGGGGGGGGGGGGGGGGGGGGGGGGGGGGGGGGGGGGGGGGGGGGGGGTGTTGGATTTTCTGCTGTGATATAGCTGGTCTGGCTCCTAGTGAGCTGGATATTAAATCTCCCTGTCAAGTGCTTCCAACCCTCAAGGACACCTGACAGTAAGAGGAGAGCCAGCTCTGGGACGGCACACACTGTACAGCAGAGGGAGGGTGCACACGGCTCCCATGGAGACGGGGTGGGAAAAAAAAAAAAGACAATTTCTCAAAGGGTTTTGTTTTGCTGAAGCGGGGAAATGAAATGAAGCTGTGAAAAGGAAATTGTTCTGTAACTTCACCGGACTAAACCTCTCGTATCTGCTGCTCTGATATTTAGCCCCCACTTTGGTTTATGTCGAGTAAGAGGTGGCACTCCGCTATGAGCCCGAGCACCTGGATCAATTTCATTAGTGGCTAGAGTGAAGAGACATTCCAGTGTCAGCATAGAGAGGCCCGGTAGAGCTCCCCTGAGACCCCCCACCCCCACCCCCACCCCCATCACCCCCTCAACCCCCTCCACTGCTGCCCGCATCTCGCCCCTATCTGTTCATCAGCGCCGCAGATTAGGAGTGATGCCATGTATGCATGTACATGAGACACATGAAAGCAGATGATTAAGCCTCTGGCTCGCAGCACAGCACTACAACAACACATTACAGTAAACTGCATTTTTCACTTTCATGTCTGCGGAGGGAATAGAGGCAGAGCCATCGATACAAACTCACCATCTGTGGACTGGTGGGACACAGCTGATCCACTGCTACTCCGTCAGTGTGTTGGCTGCGTTGGGTCATTAACGTCTTTTACAGACCATTGTGCTCAGACCTGAATACTCGCAGCTTCTAAAACAATTACTTTCAGCAGTCTATTATTTATTGATTGATTTCTGCCAATTTACAATAAAGTTGCTTGTCTGTCTCTCAGTTCTCTACGTAACCTCGGCTGCGACTGTACCTAAGGTTTATTGTTTTATATTATTATTGTTGATATTGTGAAAGCATGATTGCACAAGATTATTTCTTATCTTGAAAATAACAATTATTTTGATTGTGTTCATGTGTGTACCTTCATTATATGGTTCACGTCTCTGGTTCCCTGGATGACCTGCAGAATGCTGTTTCTGCTTCTTCGGGGGCCTCCTGTGTACAGCTGCCATACTCATGTTGCTGTCTGTTGACACTGGGCTGCCAGGACGGTGGCCTGACGGGTTTATTTGGTATTTTCGTGCTGAAAAGGAGACGGAGAAATATTGTGTTTTCCCATTCTGGACAAATTCTAGCAGCAAAAATGTTTTTTCTAGTCGACTTAATTAAACCTACCCGAGGCTCCTCCGACCTCCTGGCCCTGTGTGTTGGGGTACTTGGCCACTCTGAGGCCAGAATACTCTGCGGCTGCAGCGACCGCCTGAGCAAAGTCAGCATCAGTGAAGAAGGATCCATCTGACGAGCTGACGGCACTGGATCTCCCTGAAGAGACATTATCCTCTTCAGAGGCAGACCCCCATCCGTTGATCATGGAGCCGGTCACCGAGCTCTCGAGGTCACCCATGCTGGAGGCGGGCGTCTGTTCCAGCCCCCGTAGCAGCAACCTTCGCGGGTGCATTTGGGGATGGTGAGGGTGTGTGTGGGGGTGAGTGTGGTGGTAGTGCATCTTGGCCACCTCTGCATCTGTATCGTCACCCTCCTCCTCTTCCTCCAATATGTCCTCCTCCTCCATACCATCCGTGTCCAAGGCCAGCGGGCTGGTGATGTACCCATATGTGTGTGAAGGAGAGTGGGGTCGTGGTGGGGGTGGGGGGCTCACACCATGGCGCCTGTGGAAAGGTCGAGAAATGCATCTCAATTGTTTTTTATACATGTATCAAATCTCATCTTCACAGGTCTAATCAAAGCTAAGACTGTTGAAAGCTACTTTCATACAGCTAAGGCCAATTAAGGCCTTGGGCTTAAACAAACATATTTAATTCAATTTACAGGAAAGTAAAGTATCCACAGGAACCCTGTTGTATTGCCCCTTCCCTGTCCTGAAAACCACTCAAAGCTACAACTACAGAATAGCGATGTATCTTGAACCAAAAACATTGAATAGCTAAATGTACCCTGCAATCTATTACCTTTTTTAAACAACTTTCAAATCGCAGCAAGTTGATATTCATACTGCACTGAAATGGACTGAAACAAATGGTTCCCCGGGAGGTAACAAATCCATCAAAGGGAGGAGAGACCTTTCTGAAAAACGGCCGATGGGATGTGCAGAATTTGGAATTAATGGGCTAAAACATGGAAAGTGTTTATGAATTTCAAATTTGCTGGAGACAATGTTTCTCTGTCCGGACCTAAAACAGATGTATCTTCTTAACTTCTGCCTACGCCGGCTGACCGCTCACTTTCGGCTGCTCGTTTAATTTCATGCAGACGCACCTGCGTTCATGGCTGTCAGGTGCTTCCTGGAGCATCGGCTGCATCTCTTCCTGGGGTGAGGGCGTGAGGGTGGCCGTGGACTGGTGACTGTACGATACGGCGGCTGGGGAAGATGCCGCCCCTCGGACGGGAGGAGTCGGGCCCCTCTCCATCTCTTCTTCCTCTTCCTCCAGCTCATCAGGCTGCAGGTACATGTGGGAGGGGGGCATGGGGCACTGCATGTCTGGGTCACAGCTGCCAACAGAGAGGAAACCAGCCTTGTTACCTTCGTATCACTCACTGAAAACATGCATGTTTGTCTTTTAGAGGCAGGAAAACATGCACTTAGTATTCATTCCATCCTTCAATCGTGGTCTGACATGAACACGTTGATTGGGCACCCTCGGGGTAAATACATTTAATAAATGCAACCAAAAACAAAGCCGAAAGAATGAATGGGCGTGTCAAAATGGTGCGCGCATGCCTGTCAGCTTGTGTGTGTCTTTTAGTCGGTGCCGACGTGTCCCACCTTTCTTCCAGCGGTAAAGAGTACTCCTCTGTGCTTCGGCTCGGTGGTGGATTCGCTGGGGGAGGGGGCAGCAGGTCGGCCCAGTTCATTGTGCTCTGTTTGGGTAATTTGGGGGTGCGCATTCCCTTCTTCTGGCCTTGACTGCCTGCTCGGTAAAAAAGGAATCGTGCATCAGTCACGGCACACCTTCAGACTCAATGTCTGTGAAAAACACATCCATTATTAATGCTGAAGAAATCTGGGGTTAATGAGAGCGGATATGACAGCTGATAAAATGCTTTATAGCGGCAGCAGCAGCCGGGGAATGAATAGATTATTTGACACATTAGAGGGTTGAGGCCAACGCAATCCTTCACTTAATGCGAGTATGCACACATAGCTCCAGATTATTACAGGATGGAAAACACTATAGCACACTGTGATTCCCATCCAGTGGTATTATCGTGCACTAAGAGGAAAAGTAGGAAGGGAATAGCAGAGGGATCTAATTAATACCAAACTATTAGAATTGTGAACCAATGAGCTGTGAGGTGCAGCCAGCACTAAAGGCTTCTCCTTAATGGCTTGAACTTCAAACGCAGTATCAGAATGGATACATGGCATTAAGGTGGCAGCGTTGCATGCCGTCTGCAATGCGTTGTCATTTGTCCTTGTCCACAGAGAAGACATTGAGGCGCTGATGAAATTAGACTGCTCCATAGCGGAATTAAAGTAAAGCCAATTAATGGAAGCAATAGAAAATAAGCAAGGACAAACGGAGGAATAAAGTAAGAAGCTGGAAAAGCGAAACAAAACAGGAAGCTCCTTTTATCTAATTTGATTCCAACAGCCGTCGGATGACATTGCTCCCAGAAAACAAAAGGCACAGGCAAATACTGAGAGTGCTCGAGCCTTAGTGCGAAGGCATTGTTGCCGGGTTCCTCCACTCTTTATTCAGCAATTTTCCACTTTCTGGAGGCATCATCCTTTCAATTCCTCATCAAAATAGGCTGACGTGGAAATGAATCACATTACCATTTTAAGACGGGCATTATTAACATCTCAAAGTGATTTATTGCTTCTGAGGGATTTTCAAACGGAGCTAGTGTGGTGAATGCGATTGTTTACTTCACAACAACAATAAGCAGGACAATACAGAGAGAGAGAGAGAGAGAGAGAGAGAGAGAGAGAGAGAGAGAGAGAGAGAGTCTATGAGGGACAGTCTTTCCTCCATGTCCTCCTCGTCTTACCGGAGGTGCTGCTGCTGCCTCGGTCAGAGCTGTTGTAGGAGCCCCCGGTGTGGCTGTCGTGGGCCTGGTTGTAGGGAATGGTGGCTGGCATAGGATTATCCCCTCCTCTGTAGCGGTCTGCGGGTAGGGGGCGGGCGCGGGGGGAGGGGGGGGGTGGGTTGGAGCTTATGGTTAGTGTGGCCCCAGGGAGACATCATGCAAACTCAAAAAGATTTCGAGCAAAGCAACCACTCACTTGGTAATGAAGAGGGAAATTAGGAGCAACATTAGCAGAAAAGCCATTTCATGATGGAAAAATGAAAATATGTATTCCATGAAATGACATTAGACTGAGCACAGTGTCACACATGAAGAGAGCCGTGCAGTTAATGCTTTTGTTATTTGCACGTGACTGCATGCAACATCTGCACAACAACAATCTGGAAACCATCACACAAAATGCTGCTCCCCTGCAGGGTCCAACACGCTGATGATAGCTTTGTCCGAAGCATCTCAAGACCACAGATTTTTCTTTGTCTCCTGACGCCATGATTTCACACGCTCTCACACCTGCCTCCATCACAAGACAAGCCTGATTCTAAAAAACCACAGCAATTCAGGCAGGGCTCACATTTAGCAGCGAAGATGACACATGATTGCAAGAGGGGTGATGAGGGGTTATATGAATCCCATACGGGCTGAAGGCTGAGAGACAGAGTGATGGTGCTTATGTTGATTTTGAAAAGGGGGAACCGAGGAGAATATGAGCATGGATCTCTCCTGTACGGGCGTCCACAGCCAGGCGGAAAGAGCTGGGAGAGGAGAGGACAGAGGGAAAGTGGAGGAAGACCATGGCTCGGAGCTGACCCCTTTAACCACGGCTGCCGGGTATTCCGCACTCACCCTTGTTCAGCTTGTTTTGTTCCATGATGATGTACTGCAGCTGCGAGCCCATTTCCTGTTTCTGCTGCTGGACCGAGGGGGGCTTCCAGCAGTGCTTCTCATTCAGCTCCCCTCCACCCCCGGGTCCGCCTCCGCTCCCTCCGGTTCCCCTGTCTGCGTTAACGTTGTTGCCCATGATGGAGGACTGGATGAGCTGGGTGGTGGCGTACGGCGTGGGCTGACCCCCCGGACCCACAAAGCGTCCGTCCTTCAGGTTGGGGCTGTTGAAGGTCTTCATCTCATTGATCTTGTTGGACAGGTCTACATCTCCATACACGCCCGACTCCGGCACCATGAGGTTCGTCTGCTTGTTTTCCATTTGGTTGTTATAGTTGGCGATGCAGTCGGCTGGGGAACACGAGGAGGTTATTTAGTGAGTCTCGTCTGTTGCTCATCAGCTGTGCTGCAGCTTAGAAACAACGGGGCACCTTCTGAAAGCGTTTATCCGAGGAATGTAATTCATTCCAAGCTTCCGGGAAAAAAAAACAAAAAAACGCTGCCTTCCTAAAAAGCACTTCCATCGATGTATTAGATTAACTTGCGAGATAATGCTCTACTTAAGGTGAGTGACACAGGTGGTACAACACTATTCCGCCTCAGTCTCTTCTCTGTCTCACCCGTGACTCGATGTGGGTGTCATCTCTATTCTTTTCCGTCTGATGATGGCGGCGTCTTCTCTCATTGAGAGGGACAGGGAGACATGTCTGTATCAAAGACCCGGGATGAGGCACGTAGTAAAAGCACAGCTCCACTGACAGATCCAATTTTCCCTGGCTCATAAAATATTCAAATCCTGCCGGCAGATCTGAGAGCCAGCCTTGCGGTAAATACCAAGGACGGCCATAGGTGCCTGGCGCTCGTGCCGCGGCGCCTCACATTTCAGCCGCACGGAACAGATCGACACTTCAATGGCTGATCTATGAACGCGCCCCTATGGCTGAGATAAAGGGACATTAACTCCTATTTCTTTACTCTGTCACCTAGTCAGTGATCCTCTTAATGTTCACAGAGTTTAGGTTTGGCACACACACAAAGCATGCATCTGGCAAGCTCCTTAATGACATACAGAGGGGCGTCATGCGAGGAGTGAGGGCTGCCTTCAGCCTGTCATTCCCTGTTAAACATCTCACACCATGTTAAGGTATAAGTTCAACGCTGGAGCCTCGCAGGGGTGATTTGCCCAGAGACAAAACTGAACTTGAAGACTAGAGTCTACAGCATGAATTATTAATCCTCTTTGGGGGGAAGGTATGAAGTAAGAAGAAACCACTGAATGGCTGGATGGATATTAGGCCCAACAGCTGGATAGGAATTATGGGCCGGCCTCAAAGGCACAGTCCCAATGTGCATAATTTAGAACATAAAGCATTTCATTGCAGTCCAAGTTTCCACGTTTTTTTTCAAGACATTGGTCATGGCTGAAAATTAATAATATTAAACTCCGGTTCATCCACGTTGACATTTTTGGCTCTAACTTTTGCCCTGTTCCTTTTTCAGACGGGTCACTGTGTGTCTGAGCGTCTGCATATGCATCAGCCTCACTGAGGCTGTGCAGATCTCAATGCATTACCAATGATCCAATACATTAAGGCGACATTATGGATCTACCTTACCTTGAAATAACAGCCTGAAAATCAGTTTTATGGTACACTGAGTTGTAATGAGGAGAATGGTTTGTCCCGATGCTTCTCGTGTCCGTCCGTGCAATGTGCAATTTCAGTGAGTGACGGGTGCTTTACTGAATTATAGTTATCATCTTTAAGAGCTGGAATTCCAGCAAAATATTGATCGGGAAAACTGACAATGCTGAAGACTAACATCTATCTGGGATATTTAGCTAAAGAGCCATAAAATGTCATGGATAAAAGGTGCAGTGCGTAAGATCTTGGTCATTTTTGCCGCTTCCAAAACGATTACAAAGCAATTACATGCTGACATTTGCATTTAGAATCACCTAAATATCTTTTTTCCTACATTACCCTTAAATAAACCATTAATGTATATTTACACGAAGAACAGGTCTAGAGTGGACGTACTAAACATCTTTTGAGTTTTAAAGACAACTGAAGTCTACCGCAGGCTCTCCTCCATGCTCAGAATGGTGAGGGGGAAGTGATGGATACAACATGTAACTTCACCCCTAGATGTCACCAAATCTTACACACTGTCCCTCTAAGGTTGGTTCCTTTAAGGAAGCAAAGAATCATGACAAACGGACACCATTCGAGATGTCAACTGAGGTAATGTCACTGGTAACATAACCCTTCACCTAACCCTAGGAGTTGTATTCTTAAAGGAGCACTCGGGAGCTTCCCAAGCACCTGTGGTAGAAAAATGTCAAAATGAACTTGTGCAGCTTTGTTCATAATTGTTTGGTGAGAGGGAGCATTGACAAAAACAGATGGATCAGAACAGTACACCTAGCTGGTAAACAGTTGTGGCTGCCTGCGCTCTCCATCCGACAAACACACCCAGCGAGCTTGTACCTTGCAAGCAGTTCCAAGTAGTTAGAGCTTGCTGGCGAGATATGACCTGCTCTTGAAAGTGCTGCAAACAGGCTTCCACACAACCTGAGCCACATCACTTAATTACTGACACCACACTGATCCCTAAATAAAGTCCCTCAATATAGAAAAAAAATATCTTTTTTTTTTAAAGTGTCATCAGAAGGAGACTTTAAACAAAAACATTATCTAGTGCACCTTGAAGAAAGAAAACAGCTGTGGTGTTCCTGTACATTACGGTGGTAAATCTTTTGAAGTACGTCCAAACCTTTGATGTGTAGCACTATTGAAATTCAGACTCAGTTTCCAATATTAAAGACTATTCATCTTATAGATTTTTAAGTGAAGCAGGAGTGTGAGCTGCATGGATGCGTATTAGCGCATCTTATTATCGCTTTTTCATCGCGTATACAACATATACGCATAGAAGTGCATATAGGCTCGTATTTGATTTTAAGTTCTTGTTTTAATGCCGAATCATCTTCAAAAGCAGCTGCTGGTGTTCGATACATCTCTACACCCTATCTTCTCTCCACTTCACCTACATTATCTCATTCATGCTCTTGCACATCTCTGCGTATGTTTAAGCATCCACTCATTCTTCATCACTCCTTCCATCTGCTCTACCAGGTGCACCTCTCCCTCTCTCCTCCTCTCCTCCTTCCTTCCTTCCTTCCTTCCTGGCCGACGTCTACCAGTCCAGCCTTGACCTCTTCGCCCGCTGCACATTTCTTAAATAACTGAGCACTTAGGGGAAATTACATTACAGGCTATAACAACAGTATGGAAATCAGCAAAGCAATTCGATTAGCAACAGAGTAGAGCCATAAGCCCCTCTCAGTGTGCTCCTTTTATTTCCTGCCTAAAACAGCTCGACTTTAACCTCAGATAAATCAAACACACAAGGCGCATAGCCACTCTTAATCCTAATATTTCTTCAGGTTTTTCGTGTGGAGACCTACAGAAAGGCGAGATACACACAACAACTCTCAGGGGAGCTAACCCAGATATCAGATTTTACTTCCTTCTGCGCCGCACCTTCCCCCAGTGTCTACATCTCTTCTCTGCACAGTTATTTTGTCATGGGCTGCATCATTGCCTCAGAGGGGAGTGTTTATTTTGGTGGTTGCCTTCAACATACCTGGTCGGCTGTACGTTGCCAAGTTGCTGTCACTGTTGCCATTGCCGGCAGTGCAGCAGTTGATGCTGCAGTCGTTGTGGTTGGAGCAGGAGTTGGGCCACGTGTCGGCCAGCCAGGGCTGAGTGGCCGATTCGCCGATATTGAGCAAACCAGGCCTGCAAAAAAGAATAAAAGGCGCCAAATAGTTAACAATAATAAAGAGACTAGGCCAATGCCACAGTGACATTCAAATGAAAAAGCGAAAAACACCCACAGACACAATATTTTTAAGAGATTATATGGTGTTTGTTCATCCAGTGGCTCACATTATTAAAAAAAAAGGACAAAAAAAAGAAATCCGGCTTTAGTCCTTTTTGCCTTTTGCCCACACACACACACACACACTGGCCCACAGAGCACATTGGGGGGGGGGGGGGGGGCGCCAAAAAAGGGGGGGGGGCAGCTAAATAGATTGTGTGTGCTTGACTTGCCCACAGCCGATGACACTTTCCCTGAGCCCTCGTGAGCATTAGCGATGCGCCAGGATTAGACAGTCAGATAGAATTCACTCCCAATGCTGCGAAATGTCCCGGGCAGTCACTGAACCACGAAGGCTCCCGTCGTAGAGTCCGTGGTGTCACACGACATCTCTATCATTGGCAAGGTTCTTTCTGGCCGTAGAGACGGGAGGAGGAGGGATCCGAGCGGCAGAACGGTAACCCCGTGTGGACCGGTGCTCCTCGTCATCCCGTGGCCATCCATCTCTATTGTCTCCGTGTCTTACTCCAGTTTCATGGGCTTTAATCCCAATAACAATACGAGATCAGCTGTGCCACAACATTCTACTGTACAGCCTCACCTCGGGCCAAACACGGTGCTAAAGCTCAGAGAATGCACAGCCACATTTCTCGCCGGTAAAATGAATCAATCAAGCCTACAAAGAGAGAGGAGACTTCTCTTACCCTGCCGTATATTGTTTCAGGATTCAAACCTCCACAGAACCACTCCCCGTTTGCATATCCAAACACCGAATTAGCATTGAATTACATTTCCTCGTTCCCACTCAAATGACTCATTTCTCGGATTCGTTTTGGGTAATGAACACATTTGTCTTGTGCAGCCAAACACTCTCTCGCGATGGCTCCTCAATCACCCGGCAGTTGTGTGTTGATACTGAATGGTCATTGTCTTTGTACAGAGCTGACACAGCCGTGGTGCGTGTGGGGTTCAATCATACAACAGGATCACATAATGAATATGGATTTCCTGTTGATGGCTCCGAGCTTAGTATTCATCACTGCATAAACGTGCACGGTGCGCTACAGTGTGCGCACTCTGTAGTCACGTAGAGGTGCGTTAGAGAGTTGATGCAGTGTTTTGTTTCCCTCACAGTCTCACTGGTTATGCACAATGCACCATTCCACAACAGGAGGGGTTGTGTTGTTGCTGTGGTTGTGTGTTTGCGTGTGTGTTTCACGATGATGCTCTGGCACAGCCATGTGGCTGCATGTGTCTCTCCACTACATGGGATGAGGATGGGTCCTTGGCACACTACATGGGGCTTTGTTCCTCTTTGCATCAGCACCTCCTCAACCCCACCTCCGCTCTGTGTGGCTTTAGAAAGGCACAGCACTCCCCCTAGTGCCCACCGAGCAGAATTGCGTCTGCCCAACAGTGCTCCGGATACTCGGTAACCCTTTACACTGCTGTTTAAAGGATACTATTCATTTAAGGTAAGTCAAATCCTTATCATAGAGGAAAAACAACCAATGGACCCTTACCTTCCAGCACTGCTCACACCTTCTCCACCTCTCTGATACGCCACTGAAAAGACAGAAAATAATCACAATGAATTTCCAGCATCATTTGAACAGTCTTCACACCTTTATTGCGCTACGGCCACACAAGGTAAACACTGAATCATTCGTTTGGCTCTGCATCATCACCTCATGGGAATGCGCGTTGCGAGCGAAGGTGTGCGGCGGGAATTTTCGGCTGAGTCACAAAAGCGGCGGCGGGGGCGCGAGGTGGATATGTAAGAGGCTTATGGAGAACAGAGAGGCAGAGCTCTCGGGTTGTCTGGCTCGGGTTCAGCGCGTTTGAAGCTTCCAACGCAGCCAGTTGGGCTCTTTCAAAGAGCCCTGCCGTGCGCCCACGTGTGAGGGAGAGATAAACGTCCAACTTTAATTACAATCTCTTCCCTGGGAGCAGACATGGAGGATGAGGGGACGGTGTGGGGACCTGAGCGACGTCGTCGTGTCCCTGTCTCTCGTTCTGAACAGGAAGGTGTCGTTTCGGCCCCTGCATGTAGATGGAGGATCTCTCAGATCAGTTCTCTTTCACTCTCGTCTACTGTTCAGGTGCAATCTCCGCGCAGACAGGATCAGCCAGTGTAACCACAAACACATAGCGCACTCATGTGCCTCCTTCACTTCCCCTCACATGTCGTTCCACTGTTCGACACTGGCCGTGGGCTGTGCCGACGCCCCCGCCGCACCTCCGGGGATCAAAGTATCTCGGACCGACGATGAAAGTCCAATGAGCGAAAGAGGGAGGAGAGGACGGTGAATACAAACTCACCGAGCGTGAATGATAGCGAGGCACAGGGAGAGCTTTTAGTTTGATCTGCTTTACACTGTGTCACCTCAGTTCACAGATAACCCTCTCAGCTCTGCCTGTCTAATTGGTGTGTTGGGGTGTTGGTGGTGTGTCATTCTCTCAAATCCCGTCTGAGGTTGCCAGCAGCCTTTTGATCAAGTTAGCACGAGTCTAGCCTGCCCGCGCACCAGCGCCGCTCTCTGACACGAGCCAAAAACACTAAACGAGACCTTTATTTACAGAGTGATTCTTTCAAACCTCCCCTCGATATTAGCACATCAAGTCCAGTGTCATTCACTGACTCTGCTACTGTCTATTATTGTGATGACAGTTAAATGAAGGTTGTTACATGGTCACAAGTGCTACCATGTCAATACTGATCAAAATGTTCAATCTATCCCGTGGGGAATTAAAGGTGCAGCATGTAAGATTTTGGTCATTTTTGTCACTTCTGAAACTATTACAAAACAATTACATACTGACACGTTCCTGAATTTATAATCCCCTTAATGTATTATCTTTCTTCCATTACACTTAAATGAGCCCATTAATGTATATTTACAGGAATGGGGGGGGTCCTCTCTTTGGGGGCTGCCATGTTTTTACAATAGCCCAGAGTGGACGTACTATACATAGTTTGAGTTTTAACCACAGGTTCTCCTGCATGCACCAGAAGGGTGAGGGTGAGGCAATGGATACAACATGCAACTTCACCTCTAGATGTCGCCGAATCGTACACACTGCACCTTTAAGGCTGTTCTGAAGTTGATACAACAAAGTGCACCCAATAAAGTGACATGTGAGTACAAAATCTCAACATGCTTACCTGTTGGTGTAAAAGTAAAGGATGGCACTGTTGGGAGAAAAAAAAGAGAGAGGATTGAAGTAGTGTTCAACTTTAACAGTATAGGCATCGTTACTCAGCTTCAGTGCTTCACCCCCACATGAAACCAGTGTCAGTGAATAAAGCCACAAGATGTTTCTAAGCCTGTCTTCACATGCCCCCCACTGCCCCCAAGTCTTTGATTCCCTCAGACAAGTCTGGACCCTGACTGAGGGGTGAAAGTGAGTGTTGCGAGGCAGGTGCTGATTCCAATCCCGACCCAGGCTGGGTGGTGGTGGTGGTGGGGGGGGGGGGGGCGTCACACAACAGGGAGAGAGCTGTTGGCATATCTAACTCTCACATCATCACCCACAGAGCACAATTACTGCACCTTTGGCATGGGTGGCGTTCCTGTGCGAGAGAGAACATCAACCCATTCCAGGTTGATTTATATTCTGTAATAAATGGTGCGGTCTGTGGTTCTCTCCCGTAAAATGCATTTTGTTTGTTGCTGCTCTCTTTGAAGAAGTGATGAAGCTGTAGCAGCTGATGCAACCGGGTGCCACACTGATGCTCATCCCTTAAATATGCGCACTTTCAAAAACGCCTGCCTCTAACCTTAAACTTCGCCGGAGAAGTCAGAAAGTGCTGCTGTCACATTTCCATTTCCTCGGATGATTAATTCATTCAGAACCCGGGCCCATAAATATCCTTTAAATAATCTCTTGATGCTGGAAGAAGTGGAAAGACTGGCGGAGTTGCGCAACTTCTATCTGGTTGATGAATGTCTTTGAAGAGTAGATATCACTTTGTAGGCAGAAGACGGAGAGAAGTGAGAACGTGACTCAAATACGTGAAATCCCACTGACACAGCTGTTCAGTCTCGCATGTGAAGCTGGAACTGAACTGTGACGCTCAGTCAAAGCTTGGTCGCTAATTTAACTACTTTTTTGGGCTTTTCTTTGTTTTGGTTTATGTCAGTCGGCCTTTCTTCGGGAGTCCTGCAGTGTGGCAACTACAAAATATGCCCATGAGACCAATGCGGTTTGTACGACTGGCTTCATTGTTGGGGAAATAAGAAAAAGCTGTCTGACTTTGTTTTCCCTTTTCTTCTTTTTGAGTTGACAAATTGAAATATGTAATCTGCACTGCCGCACTTAGACATACTCGAACAATTCCACTTCAACTTACTTCACCCTGAGTGCAGTTCGCCACTTCATGTGGTTTCAATTATACACTTTTGAAAACATTCTCCGTTACCAGTTCCAACAAAGACCGTGGCCTCTTGTGGTCTAGGGACATGAGGGGGAGGTGGATGGGGTGTGTGTGTATGTGTGTGTGTGTGTGTGACGTTCGCCTACTGTGCTCCTGAAGAGCCTTTTTTGAGTTCATGAGGGTAAACATCAAGAATCACTCTGAGCCAAAGGCTAATTTTAGCCGTGTACTCAGTATGTGTTAGATGTTACTTGTCTGCATCAACATGTTCCCACTGAATGACCTCTGCTCTTAAAGCTGCAGTGCGCAGGATATGTCAGACGGTATCCAACAACACCGATGGGACTTGGTGTGTATGCAGCGTAACTGCTATTATTGCATTGATGTTTCGGTTGGCTGCAGAAATACTTCAGCTAACCAACAGTACTCAACTGCTCGCCCGATCCTTAAAATCCCTGAGGCTTAAATGAATAAAGGTGACTTTTTTTGTTTTTGTACATCAAGTTGTTGTTTTTGGTCACACTCACGGGCTCATCCCGTCTCAACCAAAAAAATTTGTTTTCGTGTCCTCACTTGTATTTCTGAAAAGCCACAGAGCACAAAGATAAACCTCAACTGAGGTGTGTCTCCCTCTGACACGACCCACAATCCCAGCAGTCAGCCGGGCCGCCCTGAATTCACAACACGGACAGCCCGAGTTCTCCGCGTGACAGCCGCAGGTCGGCAGCAGCGGCATCAGTCTATTGGCCGCGTCCGTCTGGGGGTTGAAGGTGGGATTCCTCTAACCCTGGACGTCAGCAGTCAACCTGAGCCCAGAGGTGGGTCTGTGCAGGTGACTCTCACACAGGCAGCAGCTGCACAGCCTAAGGCAACACATTAAGCCAGGCTAAACAAAAAATGAGACTGTGAAAGAAAGGCTAATGGTTCTCTTTATACTCCCAACGATTGTGGGCAGAGGTTGGGCAAGTCATGAACCCTGTCACTTCCACTGAAGTCAGGTAAAAACCCCACGGGTTAGTGTGCGGGACACGCTAACAGGGGTTTCACTGCGGCTAATGGCCAAGACGTTCATCTGCAGCTAAAAGGCATGTTTGGTTTCCTCGGAATATACTCGCTCAAAAACGCTGCTCGCACAATGCTGCGGAATCGGCGTGACTGAGGGGAGGACAAGAAATAAACGATGTCTTCATGCTGCACTCTCAACAGGAGCTCACATCATATTTTTAAGTGCTCGACAGGAGAGTACTCAGAGTTCGACTTCACCTGGCGGTTTTGATAAAGACATCTCTTGGTGTGTGAGGCAGGAGGCGTGTGAGGGAGGGAGGGAGGGAGGGAGGGAGGGAGGGAGGGAGGCAGCATCTAGGTGTCTGAGAGGGTTTCTAAGAAATACCGCATTGCATGTTATTTCGAAAGTGAGAAACAATTAAATGTGCAGTTAGTGGGATTTAGTGGCATCTGGTGGTTAAGTTACAAGTTGCAGCTGAATATGTGCGTGAATTTAATTGGTTTAAGATTCAGGTCATTTTTGTCACTTCTAAAAATATTACAAAACAATTACAGACTTACATTTTCATGAATTTATAAGCTCGTAAATGTTTTTTTTTAATCTATTTCTGATTTGATTTTTTTGCCATTTGAAATTGTGCATATTTAAGGGCGTATTTACTGGACTGACCTGTCGAGCCCTGTGGATACTGCGACAGCAGCCCACCCCCTGCTCTGCTCGAGAACCACCTCATAGATGAACTAGGAAGTAGGACGAGTCGGGCATTGGCAGGATGGCGACTCGCCCGCAATAAGCCTCATAAGCACTCTGCAGAAACCTGTGGGTGTTGTCCCGGATGCTACGTCCATCTTTATTTACAGTCCATGCCACAAACCCAGCAAACGCCAACTAAACATATCAGGTTTTACATCACAGCTGTGCACTAACCTTTGCGTATGCCTGCATAGCTGCTGGAGAGGCCGTTCCTTTTCTTGCGGTGTCTGTACAACCAGATACTGAAGACCATGAGGATGATCCAGCAGGCTGCGCCTATACCTGCTATAAAGGCCGGCTGCTTGACCACATCTGAGATCTGCTGCGACAGGGGGTTCTCGGGGGCCTCTGTCTCTGTCATCCGCCCAGATGCATCTGAATGGAACACAGACACAAATGCAGGATTCAAATGAATTAATGAACTGGATTGAACGAGTGGAATTAAGGGAGTCAAGAATGTGAAACCAGGAAAGAGATAAGGGGAACGTAGCAGCTCAAACCAAGTGGAAAGAAATGTGAAATTGGGGAAATCAATGTAAAATAGAGTGAGTGCCTAACCAGGGGCATTTTCTCCGTACGCATAAATAGAGTCTTCATCTCAGCCAGTGTGTGAGGAAACTGAGTTTTGCTATTATTCAAAAAGCCTTTCATCTCTGATCTGAGTCAACAACAGCAGCTGAAAAGAGTCAGAGACAGTCAAACGGAGCCTGCGCGCCGACACCAAACACCGGGAGGAGAATTTTCACTGAGCGACGGTGGTTTCATAATGGTATGAATAAATACCATGAGATCATCTTCAAATAGAGGCATCACAGTAATTAGCAAACGGTGGCACATCTGTGAAAAGGCGAGGTGTGAAGGCCTTGAAGCTGTTTCCACTGTGAGATGCGCTAAAGGTGGCGTCTGCACGCCTGCTCACAACAACCCCGCTCTCATCTCGCTATTCTCTCTGTGCTTCTCCCTCATGCGTGATACATGAAAGGCTTCTCCGGGATGCCCCCCCCCCCCGCCCGCCCCCCCTCCACCATTCTGAAATTTCTTCATGTTTCCTTCATATCTTTTTCTCTGGTCTTTCATGTTGCAGCCCCTCTTATCTGTCAACCCTGCGCCGGAGGCAGAAAAACCACCAAGCCAAAGAAACCGGCTCCCCGCCTGTACCTCTTCATATCCCTCTGTCTATCTTAGTCTCAGTCACTCACTCGGTCCATGTCTCCATTTGGGCTCCTCCCTTCTCACTTTTCCGTCGCCTCAATTTGTGGCTTTGTCGGCCCCCGGTGTACAGAGCAAGCCGATGTGACTAAGCGCACCACCAGGGACTGTACAGGTACCTCGGCAGCGATGACGCACACCGGCTCAGAGTGTGACAAATGCATTCAGGTGAAGTGCTGGTCCCCAAGGCGCATTGTTCCACTGCCATGTTGGAACATGGCAACAATCAGCGCAGGAACTCTTCCGGCTCAGAGAAATCATATCAGTTACAGCCGATGCGTCTCCGTGCCCATCCCATCCCATTCACGCACGCATTCAAAAACCTCATACAGCTCTCTCTTGCCCTCTCTCTCTCTCTCTCTCTCTCTCTCTCTACCTCTGCCTCATCCTGCGAGTCCTGCGTTCCCCACCCTCCTCTTGAGCAGGGGGCTTTGGGGAATAAAAGCTGACACAGTATCTCCAAAATATCTGCCTGTCTAGACTAAAAAGGACGGAAAAACAAGGAGTAAATTACAACAACTGGCCTCACGGCAGGCTGCACTGTGTGTCTTAGCATTAATAACGTGTCGAGCCGGAGCCCAGAGTGCAGGATTCATTATTGCCTTTGTTGTTCAAAGTGAAGCACAGAAGGAAAACATTGCATCCTTGAACGGAGAGCGGAGCAGGGTGTGGCAGGCAGCTTAACGAATCCAGCACGCCCCCGCCACTGCTGGAGCCACAAGCCCCGTCAGCGAGCGCCGCGCTGAAATGTGAAAGTTTGCCGTCGTTCAAACTCATCGCACTCGTCTCCTCCTTGATGATTGCAGAACAGTAATCACTCACAATTACAGTTTTTAAGTATCCTCCATAATGGAGGGAGATGCAGGCAGAGGCTTGAACATGTGCATTACTGCAAAGAAAGGAATTATAATAATTGTCTGTTTACTTGGCAAAATGTCATATTACTGGAAACCTGCTAATTTCAGATGACTGCTTTAATGCTTATTATTTATCAGATAATTGGGGTTTATTCGGTGTGCGGGGCTCGCCGCAGGACAAACAGAAAAACACTGATGGAAAAACACTGTAATCATACGACCTCCTCCAAGATGGAACGAAGAGGACTCACCCAGTTGGAAGTAGGTGACGTCACTCTTGACCCCAGGACCTGCCCCCGTGCTCGCTGCTACTTCCACGCTGTAGCGGATCCCCGGGGCCAGACTGGGGATCAACACGGATAAGGTCGAGCCGTCAACCGTCCGGTTGATGTGGTACCGACTCTCGTTCCCCAAACACCAAATCTGCCAGGACGGAGACAGAGACCACGTGGAGAGTGAGGGAATGTTTCGAGGCTTTCTTGATAATACCGATCCGTGCCCTCGTAATTGGTTGCTGCTTTTATTGCGACATTTTGAGTGCTCTGTGGGTATTGCGTTACATCTCTGAGGAAGCCCAAGATTTCACAACAACGTTTTACAGGCGTCGCTGAACAGAAGAATCTCTTACAGCTGAGGTAGCCAAAACATCTCAGTGTAGCCTCCAGCCCCTGAGAAACAAGTGGGGATCAGTAATCACCCCCATAACCCAATTTGAGCAGAGGCGAAGACGTGTCTCTCTGAGGAAGGAGGGCGGAGTCTGAGGCCGACTGTTTGCATTCGCCCCAACATGAGGCCTGGACACCTCCACATCCCCAAGGCCTGGCTGTCTGCTTCCTCCACTGCTTTCCTCCTCCGAGCAGCGAACTAGGTTAACACATACACACCTCCCTGGGTTGGTACGTCACGTGTGTGTATGTGTTTGTGTGTATCTATGATGGACCCAGAAAACCTTGAAATTCACTCTCTGTGTATCTTAAAAATTGCACTGAGTGGAATTGCCGCCAGGGACGGGGCTGGGTAATGAGCGGGGAACGGTCTTGGGCCGGACTTAAAAAGCATGAAATTACTCTATCACTCTATCACCAGAAACGTTTACCTGGAAAATTAACAGTGGCTTTTCCCTGGCTCTGCTTCAGCTTCCCTTCCGCCACTAGCCTGTACTCCCTTTCGACGCAATTAAACTACAGGAGACGTCCACGGCATCAAGAATGAGTGGGCGGGGCTTTCCAAAGAGGGGCCATTACAAAATTAGCATGCATTATGAAATAAGGAGGAGAGAGGAGGGCATGCGGAGATGTGCTGCAGATATGAGGATAAACAGATCTGGATGAGTGGAGTGACTCGTAAAAATCTATTGTGTCACTGGTCATTATTGTAGCACTTTGGTTTGTTTTTTATATAAAAAAAAGCTTCTTTAAATCATATAATCACGCCCACTTAATCAAGTTTTTACAAAGTCAATTAATTAATGATATGGTAATATATTTACATCTATACTCACAATGCATTATCTGGCTCATTAATGCACTTTCCACTTAACACAGAAGACTCAAATGTCAGTGAGCAGTTTTCATGCGAGAAAATCCAGGAGACACAATAACACGCTTCTTCCACCAGATGGCACTGTTTCATAAGTGTTTCCCCCATCTCCCCTTGCTTTTGCTTCCTGTCTTCTGTCAGCACACAGAGGAGGAGCCATCAGCACTGTACAAAGGTGTGCCTCTACTCGGAATTCATTAGGTTCCCCTGTGTGCATGTGTGTGTATTGTCCCTCTCTCTGTTTAATGCCCTGCCTGTTTTCCCCCTTTGTGTGTCTGCAGCACCCAGGCCGACACCCTCGCTCAGACGTGGCTTCATGCAGGCTTTAGTATATTTGTTGTCTGTGACGTTACCTTGTACTCCTGAACCACCCCATTCCGCTCTGCCTCCGGAGGGGGTTGCCAGGAGACCACGATGGCAGTCCCATTGTCCCCACTCTCCATCACTGTAACCTCACGGGGAGGGGCGCTGGGGGCTGAGGGTGGGGAGACAAAAGGTGAATAGAAGGGAAAAGCACAAACACACCTTTAGGCGCATGATTATTTTTTTTCAATAAACGCCTGCAATTTCACTCCGTCTCCCCTCATCTCATTCAGCTGTTGGAATTCGTCCTGTATCTTTGTGTCGATTGAAGCCGAGGTGAGAACAAAGCACTAATGACGGATATTACAGCCCCTTCCTTGGAAATATTGAGTTTGCTTCGTAAAACTGTTTATGTGGATACAAATGAAGATTGTTTGCTCAAAACAGACAGCAAGTCATGATGGCGTGGTGTATGGTGGTGCATGAACATCACAACCTGCGGCGCAGCAGTAATTAAGCTGAAATAATTACAAGTGCAACATGAAAGACGTGAGAGTCACACACAAAAAACAACAACAACAACAACAGGATTTTCTGCTTATGGGAGAACAAACATGTGCAAATCTCAGAAAACAATTACAAACCAAATTTGGAACAAAGGAGAATCCAGCAGCAAGAGATGAAAACACTCCTCCACACGTTCAGACTCACACACACGCCCTCCAGTAAACACTCTCGCTCCCATTTCTCTTAACTGTTTGCTACAGATTACAAATTGCCGTTGGTTTTCAACCAAACCTCACGAGACTGCCACAACCACACCCTCTGAAAAATTAGTATAACACTAGCTGTGGAGCGTTGTGCATGGTTTTCCATCGGGCCTTTTAAAGAGTTAACATCCACTCTGACATGCTTGAATACGCCGCATTTGAACCAAACATAATCCCTCCCTCCCTGCCCGCTGTGAGCAGCTGTTGTACGTTCTCACACATACAAGCTGTGCACATAAAACTGTGTAAACACGAAAACATGCAGGCACACATGCGAGCACTAAAGCACACTGGCGCGGCTGCACGGTCACACACACGCTCGCATCCCCCCCACCTTCCTCCAGCGTCTTGCCAATTTTTACATCACTGTCGGTCCCCTGGAATTCGTTGAAGAAGGGGCGGACTTTGAACTCGTAGGTGACTCCCTTGCGAAGCTGTGGCACGACGGCGCTGTCCTCCCCCGGCGTGCGCACCTCGAACACGGCCCACTCGCTCCTCTGCGGCCCCTCCGGCGAAGGCCTGTACATCACTTTGTAGCCCTGTATGTACTGGGACTGCTGCTCCACCTTGGGAATGACACACAGGCAAAGAACAAACGTCAGCTCGAGTCGATTATGTGCAAAAGGTGCAATCCTGACACACCAGGACATGGATGGGACAGGGTGCGAACTCATCATATCATTCCTCTGTTTATTCATCCACATTTCTCTATTCGACTGTCTGTCTATGCGCCATTTGGAGCAGCAGCGATTTGTGCAAACCACAGTATGAGGTCATTGGCCAGAGGTTCCTCCAAGTCTGGAGCTGGTTAAATAGGGCCCCGGCTCCCAGAGCAGCCTGTCTCATCCTGTTCGGCTCTGAAGTGCAGTGACAGGCTGCTGAAGTCCAGAAGCAACAGAAACGTGGATCTTCATTCAATAGCAGAGATCCTGAATGCAAGTATTTCAGCAGTATCTGAGGAACAGTAGCTAAATACATGGAGGGGAATGGAAATGGAGTCGATTTGTCTGTTGGTATAATCTCGAGGTATTTGACGTTGCTCTGTGATCCAGCATGGTTGCAGGGTAGAATAACTGCTAACCGGTATGCTAATACCCCATGCGAGTCCCTGTGGAAAGTGAGGAGCACTGGCTTGTAAAGATTTAAGTGATTTCTTTCTCTGCTGTAAAATTTGCTGCGGCTCAGGTGGCCTTCATTAGCCCGAAAAACGGCTCCATTTCCCATAGAAACCGCGCAACTCCACGGTGGAAACAGATTCAACACAACAACCCCGAGACAGTGCGGAGTTTAACTACATTGTCAGTCTCCGTCATGTTTTCCTGGAACATTCCACGGTGTCACGGTAACTGGTCATGTTTTAAATCAGCCCCGACATGTCACTATCCTTTTAACGTTTCCTTGGTCCCATTCATCACTCACTATGGCACTTGGTAATAACTGGGAACGTTGGGGTGGCCGTGTGTCAAAAGGCAACACTGGCTGTTCTTTGCCTTCGGTGAGTCATCCCACAGACTAATATCTACTGCGGAGGGTCGACAGCCATAATGTACAGCTCAGCCACGTTGTTTCATAATCTTAAAAGAAATACACATAAAACCAGATCAGCTGTAGGTACTTCATATTTTTACCCCTTCTACCAAAGTAACAGCAACATAAGCTCCCAGGTCTACTTCGACTTCCTCATCCCCCACCTATCCGTTTTCACATCTGCAAGCCATTTCCACTTAAGAGCAAGAGTTGGCTGCCTCTTCCTTCTCGCTTGTATTATTTTAACAGCCGCCAAGTGTTTTCAATCCGAGAGGGCACAGGCTGGCACGCCACACGCTGCTACGCGGCGCTGCTCGGCCTGCCGCAGAAGCCGGCACAGATTTTGGGCGGTGGAGCGGCGCGCTACGGAAAAATCAGCCCATTTGATCCGGAGCCAGATGACCAGTTCACGCTGGAGCCAGATGGATACGAAGAACGCGGGTATTGTGTTCCGGGCTGATATCTGCGGTGTCCTTCATCTGTAGGTTGCGCAGGTGTTGGCGGCGCATTAGCACGGGCCAGTTGCCGGGCAAATTGACCGTACGTATATCACTGAAACTAACCTCGGAGCCTTTGCGGCCAGTTCTACCGCCGATGAACCGTATGGAAATCTGTAACCGGCTGCAGCTGCGTGTGAGCGCATCGAGAACGAGTGACGATAGCACAGCCATGGAGGAAATGATACTTACTGTCCACTGCACCCTGACGGAGGAGGAGGACAGGATGGTGGGGTTGTGCAGGTGGATCAGCACCTCGCCCAGCTCCCTCTGGATCTGTCGATGGTCCACGCCCTGACTGGTGGGAGGGATATCTGCAGGCAGACACCGAAACTGACTGGCTTTGTCTTTAACTGGAGACATTCCAAAATGCCACAGCAGCATATCGACTTCCTGTCGGTGGGAAGGCAGCTCTCACCTTGAGTTTTCACAGCATCGGTGATGGGGCTGGGATCACTCAGCCCATAGGCATTGGCTGCCCTTACTAAGAAGAGGTAGACTCCGCTGGGCTTCAAGCCCTTCAGTACAAATGACTCAGTTTTCACATGCTCTGCCAAGGTCTGCCAGCTGCTCCCGGACGCATGACTGCAAAGACGAAACACGGCAAATGAAAGGTTCTTCATCTTCTCAGCAGAGGAAACTGTAAAGATTGAGCATTTCGATGATAAAGTCGCTCAGCTGTACCTGAAGGCCTCGATTATATAGGAGGTGGGTGTGGCTCCAGAAAGGAGGTTAGGCTTCCAGGAAAGGGTGACGGAGGAGCGGGTGACGTCAGTGACCTCAGGTTTAGATGGGGCACTGGGGATGAGGTTTGGGTCTGTGGGTCTGTTTGGTTGGACGGGAAGTCCAAACTCTACATGAAGACAGGGAAGCAAAGCCTTGTATTTAACTGTGTATTATCCAAACGTCAAAAGTATTCCATAAAGCAGAATAAAACATATTGATGGTAAAGTGGGTGGTGTTTAGTCCCTTCCAATGGTGAAGTGACATGTTCACCTCTACATCACCTCAGCCTTCCCTTTCAAGTATAGACCATTTTTTTGTTAGCGTGCCCATTCTAGCCGACTATGAAAACACGGTGGTTATATGTGGACGCGTCCAAAGAGTGGATCTGTCCTAAAACAAATGACTTCGCTGAGTCCAAGAGTGGACGCACTAAACATCTTTTGAGTTTGAATGACTTCTATGGGATGCCATGGGTTCTCCTGCATGCTAGGAAAGGGTCAGGGTGAGGTGATGGATATGACATGAAATTCACCACTCGATGTCACCAAATCTTTCACACTGCACTTTGAATACATCAATATACTGTGATTATGGATTACATTTCTACCTATTGATCCACCTCATCCAAATCGTACATTCTGTACCTTTACAATAAACCCTGCAAGTGAAAAAAGAAACACCTCCGCGAAAATTAAAGGCACTATTTGATTACCTTGAACCTCTAGATAAGCCTTCCAGGAGGCCTCTCCACTGGGGGTGGAGGCGATGCAGGTGTAGGTGCCAGTGTCACCGAGCTGAAAGAGAAGAGGGGACAATTTAGTTAAATGGAAATAATTGAAATAGGTGTTCGTTTCCAGGGAGGCAGCCATCTCCTCCCTGCCTCCTCTCGCCATTTCTCCCTTCACTGCACCCGTTATCGACAGTCTGCTGGAGTCGGTAGCAGGTAGCTGTCATTGCTTGATAATCTCAGTATCATCTCTTTCAGAGCAGCAACGGGGGAAGGCAGCTGGAAAGGCCAAGTGACAGAGCATTCCTAGTCAAATGGAGAGGATTTTCACAGGATCACAGACTAATTGGAGACCTTTTTCTCTCGCTACCATCCCCATGAGTACTAAACATGGAGGCCGCCGCCCCCTTTCAACAGATGTGTTGACAATCTGCGATACATGCGGTCAGACCTCCGTTCTTCAGCTATGATACGTAAGTGCAGAGAAAAGCTGGAAGCTCCTTTTGTTCCTTTTGGATGGAAAGTGGTAAACACTAAAAGAGCATGCGCTTCTCCCTCCGCCACAGCTGAACAATAAGTTTGGAAATTACAAATGTAATCTGCATTAGATCTGGATCTGCATCAAAATACACAGGGAGAGACAATCATGGTGCACTGCCAGATTCTTTTCTCTGAGAGTCCAAAAGTTCATGGGAAAACAGAATCAGAAAAAATCAGCACCTGAGGCCAAATCCAAACCAAAACAAATCACTGTTTCTGAGCTCATGGCCTGAATTGCCTCTATGTTGAAACTCGAAACACGGTACAGGAGTAAAACACAAGACATAACCCTGTTGGAAATGGCACATGACATATATTCACATGTTGAAAATGTCTGTCTTGTCAGCTGCATCGTCTTGAGAGTAAGACGAAAAAGGCTTTTGTGGTTTGTTGGTGATCCATACTGAGCTCTGCGCTACTGTGCTGAGGTGGAACTGAAAAGACAGAGGAGCGAAAGAGATAAATTGAGTGTGAACATGTCCTGACGTTGACCTCGGGCATCTTTCTCTTCTTTTTGTCTGGCAGGTGAGAAAAAGTGTCATTATTATTAACTGAATGAATGCAATCGCATCAAAAGCGTCTTCATTAAAACATCGCCAGGGAAAAATGACACTTTCATTAAAGTACAGCGCCTGCAGAGTTTACCCAGAAACGACAGGAGAGGGGATCAAATACATCTCCCCCTGTCTGCCTGGCAATTACACCGCAATCTTGTCACCACAAGGAACACCGGCATTCATCAGAACACCGCAAACTGACGCGAACTCTGACCCCGTGACGCCTCCATCTGGAAGACATGTTAGCGTCACCCCCCCCCCCCAACCTGCCTCAGTGTATTCAGCTTTGTGGACTGAAACACACACACACACACACACACACGTATGAGCTCAGACACCAAATTACACACCAAACCCGCTGCGCTCAGTGACTGACAGGAGCCACAGACTCCTGTTCGACTTCACAGACTCCATTTCAAACCAGCGACAGCTGACTGACAGCCCACTGAGTGCTGATGCTGGCAAGGAACACATGCTTTATTTACCGACCAGCAGGGGTTTTCTCAGCACATTATAGATGTGATATGTACAACCTTGATGTTTATTTGAACGGGTTCAGACGTTGGAGGCGGCCTGATGCAAATCTTTGGTCAGTAACATATTATTATCTCTATGTAAATATAGGGACTGGCAGCGATTTCATACGTGAAAACTCGAATGTTGTCACAAAAAAAAGCCCTGGGAACCGCACGGCGGAATTGCTGGAAAAGGATCGGATCATATTTCGACACGTGTCCACGTGATTTACCTTTGCATAGCGAATCTGCAGTGCACCTGTGTCCAGCTGTTTGACCCTGGAGTCGTGAGTGGAGACCAACACACCGTCCTTCCTCCAGAGGATGGTGGGCGTGGGGTTAGTGGACGCCATACAGCTAAGGACAACGGTGCCGTCCACGGCCACCGTCTGATTGGTCGGGCCTTGTCGGATAACTGGCGGCGGGCGATCGGACACGACTGCGGGAGGAGAGAGGGGAGTGAGTGGTGATGTACAGGAGCGGAATGTGCAAAAGTGCGAAGGTGTTCACGAGGAGCAGGCAAAGAACAGAGGATTACCAGCGAGTGAGAGACAAGACACAAAAGGCAGCGAGCGACGAGGGGCTGACAAACAGCGTATGGCGATGTAAGCATGTGCAAATTGCGAGGGTAGTGGGAGAGGAATTAAATCCAATTTTTTTAAGAACTGGAAACAATTTTCTAATCATTCAGCAGCGGGAGTCCAACTCAGTCGAGTAAAGAAAAAAAAAAAAACCAGCGTAATTAAAATGGAACGGCCTCAGATACTCAGAGTCTTTGCGCTGCAGCTCCACCAGATGCCTGGCACCCAGCACAAGAGCGCTTGCGGCCAACAATCCCATGACCCATCCCCCCGGCCATAAAACACAGAACAAGGGAGGGAAAGGCTCAGGGACATCCATCCGGAAAAGACCACGTTATTAGCATGAAGACGGTTAAACTCCTGCTCCCTGTTTCACAGCCCGATGGATGTTCGAGCAGAGGACAGAGGACACAACAAACAACGGGGAAGAAGACAGAGTGAAAGCATGTTGTGTTTGACAGAAAGAGAAAGGCTGTAACGGGGGAAAGGGAGGATTTAATTGTATGCATCATTTTTTTTTTTCACTTTATCTTTACAGCGTGTGATTCATCATTTTCCTGCTGTAGGTTGTCGGCCTCCCTCGGAATATTATTATCATACATTGCGCGATAGACGACCAGAGCTGTCGGCTTCTCTGATTTACTGGCAAGTTCCATGCGGCGAGGAACAACCGAAGTAACACAGAAGAAGGACGACACATAATGATGCGCGCGTGTGCGCACGCATCCTCGGAAGCATGCTGCGGTGTAACCTCGCGGATGCTTTGTCTTTGCTTTTGTGCCGCGGATGATGTAATTACTTAAACACTGTCAGCGTGACCTGTAATTACGACATCTGCCCGCAGAGAAGTGCAGGGCTCGGCGCGGCCTGCTAACTTTAATAACTGTTATCGTTATCCCGAGTGCACGCTAGAGCAAGAAGGAGAGACGGCGCTGAAACGAAGACGGACATTTGGTAAATGGAGGGATGAATCTAGGTGTGTCGAGGACTAAATGATGGCTGCCCAGATCCCTGTGGGATCGATGGAAACGGGACCACGGTTAGTCCGACGGGCTGAAAGGGCCGGGCTCAATAGAGTAATTAGAGGACCCGATCCAGGCCTCACCACACAGCCACAGTCTTCCAACGGTAGACAGCAGCAAGCCAGCCATGGAATACCAAAGGAAACATTAGCCAGTGGGAGGCCGTCGAAGCCAAACACTGAGCCACGGTCTGGGTGCGCAGGCACCAGAGAGTCTCTACCTCTGACAGGAACACACTGAACAGGCCAGACCAAACCTCACAAACCTCGCTTCGGATTTGAATACGGTCTGTAGTGAGGCCGCAGCGTTTCAGACGGAGAGCTTTATCCACTCAAAGAGCCAAAAATGATCCCAAATACCAATATTCATCCTCGCACTGATTCTCCCTCGGGTTTTGCTGTATGCGAGAGCTGTGTTTGAGGGAAGGCTGCTCACCGTCAGTGACCTCCAGCAGAGCCTTGGTGATGACACTGCCAGCGATGTTCAGGGCCTGGCAGCTGTAATATCCCACATCCGAGCGTTCGGCGTCGGTGATGGTCAGGTCCCCGGTCTGAGATACGGAGAATCGGCTGGAGGGTTGAGGCGGTTGGTAGGAGAAGAGCAGGTTCTGTGGAGAGGAAAAATAAACGGACTGAACCGAAACCTTCCTGTTGCTTGGGTATCTATCTATCTCCAGACCAACACATCTGTCTAGTGAATTACAATATGTCTCCTCAATACTGATTTCAATGCCTGCGGCTGCATGCGGCAAAGTGTTCCAACTGGGAAAAAAAAGAAGCATTTTGGAAAAAGCACTTGTTTTAGTTTAGGATTCTTACCTGACTGCCTTCACGCTGCCAGAAAATTGCCGGCTGTGGGTTTCCAGTGGCCTCACACTGGAAAGTGACGGTTCTGCCAACCCCAACCACCTGGTTCCTCGGTCTCACCACAAATGCCGGGGGAACTACAGGACAGCCATGACAATGGTCAGCCGTTGAATAGACAAACACGCCTTTGTGTGTTATTATAGTTGTCATACTAGTGCAGTTACAAGTGTTGTGGGTTATATGAATGGAAAGGAATTTTGGATCTGGCGCTTGCTCGGCAATTCAGATCAGTTCCTTGTGAAAACAGGCTCTCATTCAAAGCTTCCCATGGTGCTTGCACAGCAGATTAAACCGTGCTCTGATCAGATTCAAAATGCTGGCATATTGTAGAGGTAATGAATGGGAAAAAAAACCCAACGGTTACTCCTGTGCCCCTGTATTTGCATGGGCAAGGGCAGCATTAAAATTTATATGGAAATGGGGAATAGATTTGTGCCATCTGTCCACGCTGACACCCTCCAATAGCACAGGCCGGCACCAGGATGCAGAATCCATCTTAATGACAAATTCCATTTTCAGACCGAGTGTGGTGTCAAAGCCCAATGTCACACATGCACCTCAATCGAAGACTCAAGGCCCCGGTCTAATAGGCCTATCATTGTGAGGAGAGACCCGGAATGGAGATCTCCAGAGTCTGTCAGAGACAGTTTACGTGTTCATTTCAAAAGAACAAAGGCTATGTCCCCAAATCTATGACATCTTTCAACAGTTCTATCTACAGTCGCAGGGTTAAACATAAATAAAAGCAATCTGAATGCTGTCATGTTAAATTCAGACATAATATGTCTATGAATAAGATGAGGTGTTTGGCAATGAATAAATGGGGGGAAATAATAGAATGAAATGATGCGGCTTTACCTTGGAGGCCCAAGCTGAGCATATTTTACCCATTAATGTCCTTTTGTCCCTGTTGCCCATGACAACAGAAACATGAGTGCTGATTGGAGGGTGCAGAGGAGATGGAAGGAGGATGGAGGGGGGTTGTGACAGCTTCCTGTCTCTGTCAGGGCGGTGAATAGGTGACGGGTGACATTTCAACTTACCAGACACGACTAAAAAGGGAACAGAAACACAACAACACAAAAACACAAATATGAATAACTGAACAACAAACAGCATGACAGTGAGGAGAGATAAGGAAAGTAACAATGTGATGTGCATGGGTACAAATCGGGTTATTGTAATTCAATGAATTCGAGACATGTCATATTTCATCCTCGACTCATACCCGAGGGATGCTGTGCCGCACACGGCACAGAGTAATTACCATAAATGACCAAGGAAGGCATTAAAAATGCACACATTAAAGACAATCTGATTCAACACTGGAGGAGCTGGAGCAAAGCTGGATTGAATAGAAATAAATGACCAAAAAATACACACGCAGACAATGCAATGGAACACATGAGACAGATGTTTAATGCCCAAATCATCATGCCCCCCCCCCCTCCCCACCCCCAGGTGTTGTATGGAGACGGACGTCCTTGTACCATTGGCAAGGTGTAGAGCTCCCTAAGGAGTAGTTCGATCACAGACCCTCAAACATGGACTCACAAATGTAAACACAGCGTCCAGTCCATAAAAGCACAAGGTGAACGTTAACTGTCACTCTCTGGTCATAAATCTCCACAGGCCAATCACTCACCTTATCTAATCTGTCTTCTCCAACAGCTCCCTCGGAAACATAAACGCTGTCAATCAGAGTGATGACCCACCCCCTCCCTCCTCCCCCTGCCCATCACTGGCCTTTAAAATGCAGATAAGGCTTGCATCAAACACTCCCAGAAGGAGATGCTCACTGCTATCAATGTATGAGAGGCTCAGTGCACGCACACGCACACACACACACACACACACACACACACACACACACACACGCACAATCGTGAGAACATAACCCCTGCAACACCTACAGACCAGCATTCATGTGTGTCTAAGCCTTTAATGAGGTAACCCTACCTCTCCCATGCTGCTGTGATCACAGTTGTGGACGTGATGGGCAGAGGTGGGCTTTCAATCTGACCGGGCTACTTTGTTGTGGACTCTGTCTGCTCGCAGCACAGAGAGGACGTCTCTATCGATGCGCTGATCGCAGCCGGGGAGAGAAACACACGAGGCATTGTGGCCTCCAGCCCGATAGGAGGCAGGCTTCGCACTCCAGTCAACAGGGGTGATATTAATAGGGATTTGAGTGGGGCTGCTGTTCTCTCTGAAATCAACACTGGTGCGTGGCTGTGCGCTGAGGATTTGCCATGATTAATACTTGATCCCACTGGGAGGGCTGGATTTAAATATCCGGCCACTGTGGAATTATCATGACTGAAATGTGGTTTATGTGTAACAGCAAGGAAATGCAAAATGTGGCTTTGAACGTCACATTAAAAGCAGATCTACAGATATAAAGTGACATACAGCATCCGTTTTGGCACCAAACCAAGTGTAGGTATTTATCACCACTGTAACAGTGAGCAGCTTGAAAGCACCTCTCACTCGCTCCATGCTGGCAGCAGTTCTAAAGGCTCCTTCCAGACCCTTTACATGGCTTATTAGCAGCGCTGCTCTGGGGATCACCATTCCATTCAAGATCTTTCCACACATAAATCACTGCTCATGGCAAAATCAACCAGCTGAGAGAAAACATAACACGTTGATTTTCTGAATTCTGTCCAAGACGGTTTGTGTGTGTACATTCCTATGGTGGAAATCCACCGGTGGATTTTAATTAAGAAAATACTCTAAAAACATTCTATCTATCCAGACCAGACCCAGATCAAAATGCTTCAGACTGATTCTCCAATCTTTAAAAACAAAAAATTGCTTGAATCCATCTCACAACACTGTGCTCACGTGGCTTCAATGAATGACTTTTCTTTATTTTACACCAAAACCATAAATATGTCAGGTGACTGGGCCGCTAATGTGTCTTCAATCAATCTATGAAATACTTCCCTTGACGTGTTTACAAGCTGAATGTGGGTGTAGTAGTCTGACAAACACATGAGTCAGAAAATGATTCACTGATTAAGACAGTAACGAGAGCAGAGCACATTGAAAGAAAAACAGCCCCGGGCGACGGCCCCACAATGTCGACATTATTCACTCACAGTCTCAAGACACAAGTCGTGAAAAAAATCCCCATCTGTCCTCACAGAGCTGGATTCTTCTCCTGAACCGTCCAACTCATCAGTGACACATAGACTGAGGGACAATATCTGCAATCTGTGACTCCTCATATCAGCTACTGCTGTGATAAGCACAGGAAATGACCTTGATATCTAACCATTCTAAAAGTCCAGTAAGTTAAGATTTAACTACCAGAAATAGGACACAAGATCTTTATTGTGCTGTTTATTTAGTCGCCAGAATTTATGCATTTCTATTTTAATAAAATGGGCCATTAACATAATATTTACATCAGTCCCAGACGGGTGTTCAGCAGCGTCTTCACCACTAATTATCACCAACGTACGCTTACGGTAACTGTTACTGTAACTGCTACCACTTTTGATTCCGTTGGTTCCTTCATTGTTTTACACATCAGAGCAGATTGAGCAGAAAAATCACGAGTGTGCGTAATATTTCCATTCATTTCACTTGGGCCCATTTTGTGGCGACGGCCTCTTTGCCAGCACCTCACCGCTAAAATGATCTTCTCAGCTGCTCAGTTACTCTGACGAGATGAGCCATCTCACCAGTCATCCACTGGTGATGGAGAGCGGCAGCACAGCCCACTAAACCCACAGACTCAACTCTCAACCCCCCCATATCACTGTTTTCTTCACTACGACAGCGACGTCTTACTACCTATACATGGTTTTTGCTCGTTTGGCCTGTTTAGATCTACAATTACCCGTCTTTTCTTTCCTTCCCTGCGCCCGCATCTGTAATTAGAAGCATGTCATTTCCGGGCGTGGGACGGTGGCCTGCTTGCCTTTAATTAGCTGGACCATTCACTGCCCACAGCCTCCCCGCACGGCCTCCTCATGTCCTGCGCTGGACGCAACTCAAACAGATGGACATGGCTCTGGGAGCTTTGCAAACTTTGTAGTTCGGTTCAGGTTCAGTCGGCACAGTAGGATTCCTATGATTTCTATTATACAACTGTCCTTTTCCACCTGATTTTACACTCTGGGGAAGCATCAGGACTTGTCCTTTAAAGCTGTATAAGAGATTGCGCTTTGTGCTTTGACTTCAGTTTTCACGCACGTCCGACTCGTAGAACGCGGGGGATGAAAGGCATAATGTAGGAAAAGAGGGTCGGCGCCTTGATTCCACACGCAGAACAGGGAATTGGCCTGAGGTTAAGACACTTCATTTCCAGCGAGGACAAAGGAGGCTTAAACATTGCAAATATGATTCAAAGCCGGCAGAGGAGCCTATTGAACCGGTGCGTCGATGCTGTTCCCTTTCATTAAGCAAGCTTTGGTCAGAGTGAGGGAGAGGGAGAGAAAAAGCAATAAGACGAGTGGCTGTATTGACGGGTGTATTGGCAGGTGAGGCTAATCTTGCTCGTCCAATCTGAGCGTCGCTGTCCTGAGGAGAAAAATCAGGGAATAATTGTCATGTGTAGTCATGTGGAGATGAAGTATCTGTGTTTGCGGGGGAGGGGGGGGGCGACGTTGGCCGAGTAATAGAACTGCCATTAATATGGCTGACCTCACATCTCCTCTCCCCCCCTGCCCCCTTCACCACAATCACCCACAGACCCGTTCTGAATCAGTGGTGAGCCGCCACCAACACCGACATATTCACCGTGCTTCCATCCAATCCCGGTGTCCCATGTGCCCCCAGACTCCGCCTCCTCCCCCTCCTTTCCCCTCTCACCCGCCTCCCAACCTTCCCATTAGCTTGCCGTTAAATAGCCCCTGTGTTCCTCTGACTCTCGGGAGACTTTGGGGGTGATCCCAGCCCCCCATTCCTCTGAATGGGTTCTTTCTAAATGTTCACACTCTGTGACCGGCTGCTTTATATTCTAACTGTGTTAATAAGACGTCCAGTGGAGGGGACCACAGGAGACACAGATTTTCTATAGGTTCACAAATAGCACTGTATGTCTTAAAACATGGCAAAGAACAGGCCTCCAGAGAAATGCCGCTCGTATAATGGAATCAATCGCTGTTGAGCTCCCATGTGCACTGCTCTATAGCCCCTATGGATTTTTGCGTTTCTTTTGATTAGAAATCAATCAACTAATTGAGAGCGAATAGTTGAAAAGAATGCCTATAAACTGGAGGCCACTACTCCCAGGTTGCAGGGCCACATTTCTGTGAATTTAGAATGGCTGTTTACCTGAGCGATACATGAAATACTTTGCGAGCAGCACAAACCGAGGCCTGTGGAAGAATGAAGCGTCTCACCGTGGACGGTGAGCGTGGCCGACGCCTCCGCCTTGCCCACCAGGTTCTCTGCCACACAGGTGTAGGAGCCCACGTCCGCTGAGGTCAGGCGACGGATCTTCAGGGTGTGGTCCTCACGGATCTCGTATCTGAACAGAAACAGGGCTTCACGTGGTCGGAATGAAATAGTCGTTGCGACATGCGTCGACACACACAGCGCAAACACAAGCCGGCGAAGGATTAAACAAAGACGGGCAGAGAGGGAGGGAGGGAGGGAGGGAGGGCAGAAGGCATTGTGTGATGAAAGGTGACCAGTTGTTGTGTCACACAACTACCTTCCTTTGGGCAGGTCACTGTCGTCCTTCCTCCAGCGCACGGTGGGAACTGGGTCACCACGGGCCTCGCACCTGAACTCCACGCTTTGGTCCACTAACATCACCTGGCTGCCTGGGCGACGGACAAAGCTGGGGCGCTCTGCAAAGACGAACACATCATGACTGGAGAGCGAGAACAGGGTTTTGATTCAGGAATGTGTATAAAAATCTGTGGCTGCAGAAGAACTCTCCCATCCCATTCAGACTATTCGGAAAGATACAAGAATGGAATGAAATGTACAACTTGGTAAACCAATAGAAGCCCACAGAAAGAGACTTGAAGAATGAGGTAAGAACAGGTTAGTGAGCGAGACCTGACGTAAACATTACGTCATTCCCAGAGCTGAATTCCATCTGCTCTTCAGATCCCAAAGGTGCGGGGTCACGACAGACCCTGAA